>ML776959.1:1686239-1717894 GCA_009831015.1 Picea engelmannii
TATATATATATATATATATATATATATACATATTTTTTTTTTTTTAATTTTAATATTTTTTAAAAATTTCAATTCTTTTCTTTTTCTTAGTTTTTAATTTATCAAAAAAACTAATTTATTTTTTAAAAATTTCAATTTTTTGTAGTGTTATTTAACTACAATTATTTTCTATGTATTGAAGTAAAGGTAAACAATGTGTTAATAATGATGTTTTACACTATTTTAAAAGTGTGGAACCATAAATTAATCAAGAAGACACAATTATATGAAAAATATTAATTTCAAAAAAAGAAATGGTAAAAAATATTTTTAAGATTGAAAGAAGCATGAAAAAATGACTAAAAGCATCAAAAAATAAGTATTTAAAAAAATCTTGTGGAAACATTATGGATCAATGAGTGGTAAACTGGGGTGCTTGTCTCTATAATGATCACCAAAAACAAAAAAATATTTTTGAATGATGGAAGATACCAAACATTGGAAAGTAATACTTTTCGAATTCCTAGAAGAGAAAAGCGGAGGGATCCTTTTCCTTGAGTTGTATGAGTTGTGTCATTTGCCAAGTATATTGGATTTAGTTTCATATCGTGATACCTCCAAAACAAATATTTTATGTATCACATATATTTAGTAGCCCCTGTATATAATATACAATCATTTTCATAATCTTTTGTGATCAATTTTTTGGTGGCAACTAAATCTGTAGGGTCAATCTCCTGATTTATTGTCAACACATAATCATCTTCTTTATTTTCTGCATGCTGGGCTGAAGTTGAAGCATTAGACTTAGGATGTTGTTTGAAAGTTTGTTTATCCTTAGGAAAAATTTCATTTCACGTTCTACACTCTTCCGCCACATGGCCAATGCGAAGACATCTTTTTCACTTGACTTGAGACATATTTTCACCTCTTTGCTCTTGGGATCTTCTAAAGTATTGTTGATTCTTGCCTCTTCCTTGGCTTCTTCCATGACCTCGACCGTAGTCTGTATTTCTCGACTCATTGAATCTTCCTTTTCCTCTGTAATTTTCATTGGATGATCCTCTGTCTCTTGTATTTTCATTGTAATTACTTCTTCATCTTGTACTTTCATTGTAAGTACCTCTTCCTCTCACATTCTATGCCCCTCTTCCTCTTGAGATTTCTCCTTGTCTTGAGTTGGTAAAGAGAAGATCTTCCCACAAGTTCTTCTTCTCACCAAATGTCTTGTCATGTTGAACCAACAAGTCACCAAGGGAATCAAAATTTTCATTGTCCAACTCATGAACAATTTGTAATGTTTCCAAAAAATGTTTATATGAGGGTGGCAGTCCACGCATCAAGATTGAGGTCATAATAATATCTTTTACATATTCAAAGACACATTTTATTAATTCCATTCTTATATTTTTCAAATGATAGATGTAATCCAAAACATCTCCCCCTTCAACCATTCATTGGTTAAGCAACTTATCATGAAGCTCAATCCTTTTTTACTCAGATTGAATATCAAACATCTTCTTAAAAATTTGCCATGCATTCCAAGCATCTTTTGTATTTTCAATGTGTATAAACATTTTATTTGTTACAGAGGATCTTAAAAGTAAAAGTGCCTTTTCATCTCTTGATTCCCACTTTGCTATTTCTCTAGCATCAATCGATATAATTGGAGATTTTTCTCCGTTACATATATCTTTCTACAAGTCATTAAAACCAATGTGCTTTGCATATGATGACACCAAGACATATAGTTTTTGGGTGCATTCAATTTGTCAGAATCAGTGAGTAAATTTACCAATTTTGACATGATGAAGTATTTATCAAGTCCACACGATCAAATGAACAATACCATGTGCTAGACACGTAGATGAAGATAAGGCATGAGATTCATTTTATTAATGGATATGATACACATATATACACATCTAGATGACCTTTGGATTCTCGTCCAAGGTCTCTTGGACTCCCGACATCAGTTACATTATCTTAACTCTTCACATTAAGCGAAGTTTGTAACCCCAAAGGATTACGTTTCCAACATTCCCCCCCTTAATCCGAAGGGGTGTATATGAGTCCAAGGTGAGAGATGATATCTGAAAATGGGCAGCTGAATTATGGAAGTGTGCAGTTGTTGATCGCTGTATGTGCTCTTTGAATTTGGTGGTTTTGGGATGACCGCAGACCAAATGGATAGCAACAGTTGATTTATTCTACTAAATGGAGATGGTGGTTTAAGGAAGACCACAAACCAATCTCATGGTTTAAGGATCACCAAAAAATCTGGAACCCTGCTCTAGGCTCAATGGTTCCCGAAACATTTCCTATGTTAGCTAGAAGTTGGCGGTTGGTGTCTTTTGCTAATTGGAACTTCTCTCAAATGTTGGTTTAAAGACAACCATAAATTGTTTTGTGGTAGAAGTTGAATGTCTTCAACCAAGTGGAGGTTTAAGGAGAACCACAAACCATTGTCTAGCAAAAGTTGTAGGTATTCTACTAAGTGGTGGTTTAAGGAAAACCACAAACCAATCACGCTCGCTTGTTATTTCTCGACTGGTAAGAATTTGAAACTGGAAGCCTGACTGTCAATTGCTGATGTTGTCCCCCCCTGTCAGGTACAAGGTGAGAAGACCAAAATCTGTCCACTGCAAAATGTGTCAATACATGAGAGTGAATTTGTCGATATGACTAAGATATCTTCTTGACAGTTGATAACCATCGCCAAGAAAGAATCCACCCATAATGATTCTTTACTCTTGTAGTTGTCTTGCATTTGAAACACTTATCGAAACATTGATCTTCAATGTGGCCAACTCATTGACAATGTTGGCATATAATCTGCTCTTGAACTGGAGCAGGTGAATGTGAACTATCTTGAAGCAATCCAACACTCTGAAACTAGATTGGTTTGGTGTAATCCAGATTATGAAAGGTGACATCATTTTCATATCCAATACCGGTTCTATGCTTGTTCTGTCTGATTTCTTCCCAAGGTCTCATGATCCGCTTGGAAAGAGGAAGTTGATCTGTACTTAAATCTTGAGCAGGATCATCGAGTGGTTCTTGTGCCGATTATTGGTCTGAATCAACCTCATCATCTTCTTCATGTTTGAAACGAGGGTTCTGAAAAAGGACAAGTTTAGAATGTTGTTGCAAATTCTGTCACTTGAGTGCATCTTGAAGAAGGCGAGGCCTCCTTTGGCTTGAGTAACATGCAAACAGGTCACGACCAACTGCAAATTTTCTTTGTCAATGGTGATTGCATTATCCACATAAGAGAGGATTAAAGTTTTCAGTAACTTTAATAATTTCTCCACTCTAGCCATAGCTCACACCTCACATGGTTTCTTGCAATTCCACCCTTTACAATTAGATGCAAACTCAAAAAATGCAGACCTAGCAAATAAAGGGTGTCGACTTCCACCGAAAATGCACTCATTTACAATGTAACTCAATTTCAAAAGTACTAGTAACTTACAAAAAGACCATTTGCATGTTACCTTGATTCTAGAGAATGTGTCGTCGATGCTTTGAGCAATGATTTTTGTGTGCTATCCATGAGCACAGAGTTTCCAGATGACAAAACAGTAGAAAATTCTTCACAAGTACATAGATTTCGAAAGGTTTTATAAGGTTAAGAACTGAGGAGTTCTGTCTGCATAAGCTATGATATTATGCTAAATCTCAAGCAAAATATTGGTATTGTTGTTGGCTTGAACAAAGAGTCCAAAAAATTGAAGAGGCCGTAAGTTGGTTTGCGAAATTTTTTTGCATGTGCAGAGATCGTGGAGCTAAAGAGGCCACAGATTAGTGCCTGCGCCAAATGACCTAGAAATAACAATTACAATTCAAAACTTGAGGCAGGCAGGCACCAAATCGAAGAGTCAAAACCTATGTTGCATTGGTTTTTGGGACGGGGGAACGACGGGGACGGGGGGACGCGTCCCCGGGACGGCTAGAGCGCACCCCCAAATTTTTCAGGGGACGACAGGTTGGGGACGACAATAATATATATATATATATATATATATATATATATATATTAAAATTCACCATAAACATTTGTAGTTGCTTCAAGCTTGTAAGCATATCAAGCTATACTATACAATATTATGCATAGCCCTTACACTTGGCAATTCTGAAAAAGCTCGACCAATTTAAAAAAGAGCCAAGTGACATTTCATTATTGGATGCTAGACAAGAGCAAAATGCAATTTAGCTTTAGAAAACTTAAATGAGAAGTGTCTCTATAGCAGTTTTTTTTACTCATATTTCTTCGTTAATGACACTTATGTTAAAACATAAAAGGCATTCCCTTCTCAATAGGTTTTGCAGATTTTTATGGTTGTGTTGAAAACCACTATAAAACACTTTGGTTCTGTAAAGATATTAGATTCATATTTCAGATTAAGAATGTGATTAAATAGGAATTTATTCAAATATTTAGTGCCCAATCGAAGTCACTACTATCTGATTGTTTTCACAATGCTTGAGGTTGGGATGGTGGAAGCAATATAATTGAATGACTCCCGAAAACCTATGTACAATATTGAAAAGCTAAGATGACAAGAAAAATGAGAAGAACAAGAATAGTAGCCATAAGGATCAACCTTTGAAATGTTGCATTTTTTGTTTTTTTGACATGGAAACTTTGTTTGTTGTAACCTTGTTGCTGAAAATACAATATTTAAATCACCAGAAACCCAAATCAAAACCCATCATACAAAACCCATGTTTTGAGTTACAACTTTTACAATAGATTTAGATTCAATGCAATACAAAAATAATGGATGGGAAAAATGATCTTATAGTCCAATAATCAATTTCCATGATTGTCAAGACTGAAGATATATGCCCTGGATATCTCCAAAATTTGCCCAAAAAAATCCTTGAAATCTGCCTAGAACATCCTTGAAATCTGTTCGTAACGTCCCTGAAATCTGTTTGGAACGTCTTGGGGACGGCCAGCCAGTCCCGAGTCCCCAATGAAGTCCCCAACAATTTGGAGTCCCCAACAATTTGGGTAAGTTTCCTAAGGGTCCCCAAGTCCCCGGTACGCGGGAACGGCAGGTACGCAAATTATTTTTTGGTGGGGGGGGACGGGTCCCCGTGCAACATAGGTCAAAACCCTCCTCGACCACAGAAAATGTTGTTGAACTCAAGGACGAATGCATGATTGGGTTATTCGATCCAATTTTCAATGCACTCACCCAGAAAAAACTTTGAGCAGATGATGTCGAAAAAGGAGGCAGATTCACGCAGGTTTGAAAATGAAGGTCACACTACAACGCGGCTCTTCGTTTTATCTCACCATTAGAATATGGAAAAAGGATTTGCAATCCCATTGGTTACCAAATCAACGGTGTAACGTATTAACCATTGGTGTTTCGTTCGCCACCTACTTCAACGCTCAAAAGGAGACAGCCATTGTGATCAACATGGGTAACACTTTCTGGCTCTTGATATATTCTACTGTTGCCATTCTCTTGATATTTTGGTAGAGGCTGGATTCGACTGTCAACCTCCCTCGAAGAAAGATAACTATGCGCGCATGCTAAGAAATTATGAGCGAGAAGTCTTCTTAAGCTGGATGCAGATGATACATCGAGGATGTTGGTGAAGTCTTGAACGATTAACACTTCTACTCAGGTCCAAGGAGGAGGACGAGTGAAGGAGGGTGTGGATGCATGTTGGAACGCGCAATTGGAGGAGCGAGGCGTTCCTGGAGATCTCGATGTCTACTTCTATCTGTTGCAGCTATTTGCCAACACCATATCTGTGGCACAGGGTAAAAGAGTTCACCACCATATGCTCCAGAACAAAGTCGAGTATAACCTCCTTTTAGCTGGGAAACTAGAGGCCATGTACGCCATGTGGCAGAGTCACTCTATCAAATGTGCATCAAGGATCTCGATATCGAAACCTCCTACAAGCCGCTTGCCTCTACCCTCACAAAGTTCGAAGCTAAACAAAGGTATTCTCAGTTTGCACAGGTTTCCTGTAACATTGTGAATGACGGTGTGTCTCCAGTTCGAATGTTGTGAGAGTTCCGCATAGATGGAAAAGGGAACCACTGTCTAGGGTTTCACGTAGATGGTGGAGCAGGTTATATTTTCTTGCAAGGAGAGAGTGAACTCAAATCCATTGCAAAGGGGAACCGACAGCGCATGGGGTTACGCAGAGATTAGGGTTTTAGATTGTCATAAAATGAGCGTTGGTTCAAACTGACGTGAGGGTATTTGCGCACAGAGATTTCGCATTGGTAGAGGGAATCAGTCAGCGCTTGAAATCGATGAGACAGATTGGCAGGCAGAGCAGGTAGGCAAATAGACAAAGACGTTAGAGATGGTAGAATGACAGGTAGGCAAATAGACAAAGACTTTTTAGCAGAGGGAAGGATGGAAAGAAAATGCCTGAGAATGGCTATGGACAACTACCATTGGTCAGATCAAGCCTAAGAACTAAGGCCGCTCTCATACCACTCTGTTGGACAGGCAGATAAAGATAAGGGTGAGATTCATTTTATTAGTAGATATGATGCACATATGTACACATCAGACGTCAGTTACATTATCTTGACTCTTCACATTACTTGATGTTCCTAACTCCAAAGGATTACATTTTCAACACTATGCATAAGAGACACTGTACATATTGCAGAAAGAAAAAAAGGTTGATACAGTAAATTTCATTGTATTCTTATTAATGTTTTGATTATAAATTACAATTTTTTTTCATTAGTTAAACTTTTAAAATTTAATTTAAAAAATGATTATGTTCTTCAATGAAAAAAAAATTCTTCTCTTTAAATTACATAGAATTTCAAATTTAAAATATCACTTCTTATATTTTTTATTACATAGAACTTCAAATTTAAAATATCATCCCTTATATTTTCTATAATAATAATAATAATAATAATCTATTTTTAGAGTCATTAGGTGTATGAGACCTCCACCCTATCCCCTTTAGATTTGAACTTGTAACCTCTTAAAAAGAAGTACATGTTCTTAACCATTAAAATTTGAACTTGCGTTCTTAACCTTAAACCAACACAAAATGCATGAAAATAATTCAAAAAAATAAAAAAAATTTAACAAAACAATCCTTATAACACCAATTTTACATTTAACACTTGTACCCATCACATTCATCAACCTTGAATGTCATAAATTATGTAACTTCCCAAAACACACTTTCACACTTTTTTCTATTTTTTATTATCTTAAATGTGATCTTCCATTAAAAACAGCACATGCATTGAGCTTTTCACCAAAGAAATATAAAATTAGCATTTTTGTCTTTATGATTTTACTTTTTTTTTCTCTTTTATGGCATACACCACTTTGGTTTAGAGTTGTCTAACTGTTTTATGTTTTTGGTTTTTTTTTTAATGGGGACATAAATTTGTATGAAATCACTATTTTCTGATGTTTAAAATTCATTTTTAAATATAGAAATGGATTCAGCATGCTGAAAAACCCCAAAACACTCGGCTTACACAAAAATAATCATTCAAATATACAAATCTAAATACTGAGTTTCTACACCATTAAAGTCTACAACAACAAAAGGTATGCAGCATATGATCATCAAGTCTAATTAATCAGAAGGAGGCGAGCGTGGCGAACCGGTCAAGAAGATTTCCGGGTCGAGGTCATGAGAAATTGGACGCTATGCTGCACAGAAGTCGACTATACCAGGATTGGAAAGGTTGATTTGAATCCGTTGGAGGAGAGGCGTTTCTTGCGGTATGAGAGCCAACCCAGCAACTATCTATGAATTGATTTGAGTGGTTAGAATAAAAAAATGAATATATAGAGCAATGGCTCAATGGAAAATAACTGCCAAATCTACAAATATTTGAGCAATTTTACAATGTAGAGCCGTTTTAATTCCATTTCTATAGTTCTTGGATTTTTCTTAGATCTACAAAGGCCAAAACATTTCAGATTTTAGATCTAGAGTCTATCACAACAGATCTAGACTCAAATGAACCCTTTTATTTATATCATTTTCTTTAAGATCTTTCACATAATCGCGAGATGTAAAAAAATTCAGATTTTACAATAAATCAAAATAGATTTACAAATTTGTTCTTAGATAGATAAAGAATTTTAGACAAAGAATCTTAAAGAAAAATTGAAGATTTTTTAATCGAATGTCCAACAATCCTGGGTGAGTTTTAAACTAGAGACCTGTTGATTTGATATCATATTAAACTCTAAAAATGTACTCCAACATACAATTCAATTTTATTGATTAGGGAAAAATATTATTACATAGTGGGAAAGAGGCACATTATATATATAACCCTTAAGGTCTTATTTCAATATGCTAAGTGTCCTTACCAATAACTCAAGGATAATCACTATGACAAGGATGTGACAAGATCAACCTAGGAAATACACAATTTCTATAGTAACTTTATTAATTTAGGAAAAATACTTAACTAAATAAATTTTAGGATTATTAAGCTAAGATACATATGTCAAGACAAAAATAGATTAAAAATAGTAAACAATATTTATTTTAAGGATTAAAAATACTAAACAATATTAATAGATTGAAAATAGATGTATCTCTGTCTTCAACTATAATGAGCTACACTATTTATAATGAGCTACACTATTCTTTATAAGTTTGGATTTTGAGTTAACCATTTGAATTGCATCATCTTATTAATATCAAGGATTTCTTTGGCTTACCCTTAACAATCTCATCGATTTGGAACACTCTTGACTAATTCATCATATCCAAGGTTTTCATTGTCTTACCATTAACCATTATAAAAGCTTTTTGGATGACCACAAAACATTACAAGATGAAAATAAGTACAATTTGATTTACTCAAAAAATGACTCGAAAATAAATTGAAAACCTTGAGTTAACCATGGGAAGTTGACATTACTCTTTTCAATTCCCTTAAAGGACATTTTGACTTTTCAAGACCAATTAACTCATTGATTTTTCATGTGGTGGTTTTTTTTATACATTGGAAGATTTTCCCTTGTATAATATTTTCAACATAAGAGTAATTTTGTGTCATTCATGCACATTTGTTTAACCACAATTTACTAGTATATGTGAGACATTGATATTTTCATTTTTCAATATGTGCGATGATCACCATTTGTTAAAAACAAAAATATTACATGAATGCCAATTCCAACACTTAGCTTGCACATGTCCTGTTTTTCCACAATGATTGCAATATTGTTCCTACTTCTACACCTGGTTTGTTGTACTAGTAATAGTAGATGATGCATATTTTGTAGATGATTATGCTTTCACACACTTGATGTCCCCATTGCTTGTTTGACTTTCATTAACAAAACCTTCATTTCTTGGTTGTATACATAGTTTTATGGGATTTTGGATGCGTTGCCCATTTTTTCCTAAGCATTTTGCCAGCAAATCCCATTTTGTTCATGATCTTGGAGCCGATTCTTTGTATTCCTTTGAAAACAACCAATTTCATCATTTTCCATATTAGGCCCACTTTGATAAATATTACAAAGATCATTATTATGTGTCTCATAACACATAACATGAGAGAGACACATCATTATTAACATCAATCAAATCAAGTTTTTAATCAAATCACTTGTGTCACAAATTTCATTACACACACTAGGTTTTATTGGTTCATTTTTTTCACTTTGTTTTTTGGTGCCAAAAACACATTTTTCTTTTCGAATAAGTATTGTTTCAATGATTCTATCATTTGATCTTTCTCATCATGGAATTTTAAAATATCACTCACCCATTGATGCAATGATTCCATCATTTCTTCTAGTTCACTTATATGTTGTGTAATAAAACTAACAAATTCTTGATAGAACTCTATATCACATGCTTTAAGAACAATACTTAATCCATTATTGAATTATTTTATTTCTATAACTTGTCAATCTTTTAGATAGAATCATGGAGATCTTGTTGAAGTAGTTCGATTTCATGATTAACATTTTGTAGCATTTTTCTTCCTTTATCCATTTTAAAATAACAATTTATTCATGATCACATTTATGATAAGGGTTTGTCAAAGAATCAACACAATAAACATAGGGTATTGGGAACAATCGATCCTGCACCTCGTCTTTCAAACATAACAATTGTAGTGACATCAAATACCACTAATTATGCACCCCTAAATGTTCCACTTTACCTTGGAACTTGAAACCTTTCCCTCAAATAAAGACTCAACCACCACCGAAAGAAAATATTTATTTATTTATTAATTTTGATATAATAAGAGGGGCCTTAAAAAGAAAATCTCATTTTCAAGGATTAAATAAGGGTTATTCATAGTATACCTTTTACAAAATTTGACCATCTATAATCTATTACAAAGTTTAAATCTTCAACTTTGTGACCCAGTACAATAATTCAATCTCAAAAAAGACTTTCAAAAAATGATACAACCCTCTTATTTTTGTTTTGGCTAAATTTTAATACAGTTTAATATGTTGACTACAAATTTCTTTTAATAACCTAAAGGTGAAAAAACCTATCATAACTTAGTTGTCAATTGACATTGAGGACAACCATTACTATCCACTATCCGCAAATGCGAGTTGACTTGTCACCGTTATTCATGAAAGAACACATTACCTGAAATGACCCATTGGTGGTCCATGAGGGGGTAGACTTTAAGCCTCTAGGTCTTGGGCCATTAACTTATTTCCTCTCATTTAAGGATGGCGATCTCTTTTCCATTCAAAAACATTTTTAGGTCTTACTTTAGGACCAAAAGGTGGTTTCAACCTAGATAATATCTGGAAGAAAGCTAGAATCATGTATTGTCATTGTTGAGGCTACAACACCGAGGTCATGTACTTTTAAGTAGAGTCTATCATTAATCCCATACATAAAACCAGATATTATCCTTAGTTATAGTTAAAACTCTTTCCCATAAAACTATACAGTTTTTCACACGTGATGTTAATTAGTGCTTCATTACAATATTGTGTTTTTATATATATATATATATATAATGCACAATGATGTCCATTGGATGTAGCTTGGGTGGTTGGGAGGAATGATTGTTACCCTTGCCACCTAGGTTCAATTCCTTGTGAGTGACATATTGTGCCCTTAAATGGGTCTATAAGATGCTCTTGTTGTTGAGCCCCCAATATTTTGAAAATACTCGGCCTCCCTATTTTCTCTTGCAGATTTCGAGGGGCGGGGGGGGGGGGGGGGGGGTGGTTTCCATGGACGTAGCGAGCACCAATATTCGATGTCGCGTGTGCGCATGTGTGTGTGTGTGTGTTACACAATGATAATTTGTTTGAGGGGGTCACTGATCAAATTTGAAGGGTTGTACTCTTAATTTCAAGTTGAAGGGTATATATTCATTCAACCCTTCCATGATGAAAAGTTGAAAATATAGTTGTACTTCGATTGACAAGAGTAAACTAGGCACACACTTCAAATAAAATGTTGTCCTTCCAATTATTTAAAATGTTAAAATTTAATGAATAACCACATAGATAAGTTGAAATTTCAAATATAACATTTTGATGGGTTATATATATACATTAATACTAAAAATTCATAACCATTCAACCATTGTTTCTTTGGATGAATTTCAAAGTGTTAAAAATCACAATATAAAACTTTAGACACAATAATAAAATCAATTTATTTTGTGAATACCAATATAAGCTTGAACATGTAATCTATGTATCCATATGATGCATGAACAATGCGTCTTACATTCATATTTTGATTATACCCAATTTTTCTTAACCATAGGAGTCATAAGGGATGATTTTAGGGGCTAAATTTCGCTCATGGGCTAATTTTTCATGTTTTTTCCAAAAAAATGATTTGCTATTCTAAAAATGATTCGCCCAAAGTCTATAAGATAAAATTATTTTACCTTAAAAATCACCAAAATTTTATACAAATTGTATAAAATCCTTAGAAATTTGAATATTTTTACAAAAATATCACCAAACATTTATAGTTGGCATATGAAGTATTAGTAAGATTCGCCAAAGTTTCTACATTTAAAAAAAAAATCCATCTTTAAAATCATCCTTGGGAGTCATGTTCATTTTAGATCTCATTAGAAAAGAAGAAATTGTAGTATATCTTGAGGCCTTTGTTGAAGTTTGGTGATAATTCTATCAAGATACTATAAAAGCAATGAAGGCACCCTACTTGTTGGCATGTTTACAGGAAGAGTGTGCTTGTCATTGATGGCAAGAACACAAATGAACCAAACCTCAAGAGAGAAGAAGACGAGAAAGCTCAGAAGAGATAACAATTTCCAGAAGTGCAGACGCGGTCCAAGAGACGGACTCGCGGGAGGAGAAAAGGTCGAGATCCTTGAACACTTAGAAAGCCTTCTAAGTTAGAGAGATCAAAAAATCAGGAGGAAGAGCGACAACGACCGTTGGATCACTTTTGAGTGGAAGGATGAGATAAGATGAAATATTTGAGATCTCAATCATCTGAATTTTCGTCAGTCGTCGGATCAAATTAAGTGGATGGATATGATAAGAAAAGATGGAGAGCTGTTGGATTTAATTCAAGGCAAAGCTACATCACAGACAGATCGAGCCGTTGATATAAGATCTTGATCAAACGAACATCATCTTTTTTGGGTCTAAAGATGTGCAGAGGTTGTTAGCGTTAGAAGTCACTCCTGGATTGCAGCAGGAGCAGAGCCCGACGCCCATCAGTTTATGTCACGTTTTTTTATATAAAGGGTGATCAAATGGAAGTAAACTCAGAACAATATCGCTTTAACTCAGAACCCTGGAGTAGGCTATGCATCAACAAGTGAGTTCTTCATCTAACTTCAGTCAGTAAGTTGAGCTTAAAATGATGAGAGAGATGGGCAAGACTGCTATGGGCATCAAACCTTTTAGCAACATGTAGAAGAAAGAACAAAACACTGAAATGTGCCAGGATGACACAGTTACATTAACATAGTGATCAAACCTGCATCATGGTGGCTATTGTAACAACTCAATTGGATCTTCAAATGAGATACTTAGGGTAAGAGGAAGAAAAAGACACATGAAACTGATTATAAATGATCACGATACCACTACAATCAGACCATCATAGCGTCATCACAATCCTTGACTGGATACTCCAATTCTGAGTGTTTTAACACAACTATTTACAGAGAGATGAAAAGAGGCTGACTTTCATTAAATAGGAAGTCTCACATGCACATACATAACCAGGGAAAACCAGTGCTTCATTAAAACATTACATTCGAGAGCTTATCTCTACCATCGATACTTTACAAAATGGAAAAAATGCCTACATATACTCAAAATTTTGTAAACAATAGGAATGTGCTCAGGCTTCCATGGCATTGCATTTAGGTCACTTCGGTTAGACTGTGCATGCAGACTCTCTGTCAGATGCAATAGTTTATGTCAGGCCTTTTCCTGTTAGACTGCCCATGTATTCGTTGGTCAGACTGGATGACAGTCTTCCCCCACGACCTGTCCTTTTTCGGCTATCCATTTAAGGGAGGAGACGATGTTTCACGCACCTTTAGAATTTGCATTAACTGATTCTCGGGATAAGGAAATGCTTGGTCAAATCTGCACCTACAGGATGTGGCAATCTCCCTTTGGCTACTGATGCTTCATTGGAATGCTGTGGGGGGGACCCAGATGGCGGTTGAATGGCAAGACTCGTGGAAGTTGAGGTGGAGGCACCAGGGGAAGGATGAGGTGGTGCGATGGCCAAGAGGAGGGGACACAGAGGCTGGGAAGAAACTACGGGGGGATAAGGTGTGATGGGATGGAGGTGATGTGGCCAAAGAGAAGGACATCGAGGCGAAGGAATGGATACAGTAGCAGGGCGGAGTAGAGAATGTAGATGGAGGTGACAAGGGAGACAAGTGGCGGGAGGTGAGAGGTGGAGGCAGGAAAGGAGAAGTGAAAAGGGGGTGAGAGAGGATGTGATGGGTTAGGAGGGGAACATGTCACTACGGCGGGGTGACATGGAGAGCCGATGTGCTGTGGTGGAAGGTGGAAGGGAGCGGGAGATGTGATAGGCAGAGAGGGGACATGTGAGTGGAGGCCAAGTGGCGGCTGGAGGCGAGGGCAGAAAGTGGAGCCGGTAAGTGGTTTACTGGAGGGGGGTCCGACGTCACAATAGGACGCCATGATAGCAAGGGGCATGCAATCAAAACCACTCCATTCCGGACCCCCCCCCCCTCCCGTTAAAGGCTGAAAGGTGGGGGGGTCCAAAATTTATCCTTGGTCGTCGATCTGGGCGTGCAGACTATGGCCACCCAAATCTGGTCGTTGCTTAGCACGAATTCCAAACCCCCCCCCTCTCGTTAAAGGTAGAATGATGGGGGGGGGGTGTATGGAATGGAACCTCGGCTGCATATCTAGGCGCGCAGATCTCGACCGCCCAAATCTAAGCGCTTATTAAAATAATGCACCCAATCACGAAGACTTAGGGAAAGTGGGTTTTTAACCCCTTTCTTGTCATTTTCTCACCAAAGAGGGTCGCTTCTTAGGGAAAACACCCCCCTACATGATTAAGTGATAACATTAGGCTCCATGGGGGATGACACGCTCCTTGCGAGCTGCCAAGAAATCTTTGCAATTTCAGTGCCTTACTGTTGGGCTATGGAGTCAAGATCAAAAACCACTGTTGAAGACTATAAAGCTGAAAGGAAAACAAAACAAACAAACCTGCTCAAATGAGCTTATTTATGTACAGAGCCTAAGATACTAAGACTATATACATGGGCTAGGTGAAAGCAAATTTCCACCATATCCACCTAAACTGCTCAGTGATTTGACCCCTCTCTTTACTGCAGATGCTCCATAAAATGTTAGGGAGGTATGAAAACAAAATGAAGACAAGGCTGAGAATGATGTCCATACCCCTAGATGCTGAGAAGGGGAATAAATCTATAGGCTCTGAAGCGTTTGTAAAGCACAACTCCATATATGATCCCACATGGTCATGATACTTCATATCAGGGGAGCTCAATTGGTCAGAAAACATCTCCTGTCCCTCATGGTTGTTCACTTGTGGCATGATGTCTTCAGAGTGCACAGGTGGGCAGAGGACAGATATAGGCTAGCTGATGCCAGGTGACACCTGCTCAAAAATAGGTTTTGGATAGGAGATGAGCTGCCCACTAAACCCTTCCTCTTTATACTGCTCTGTGCTTCCTGCAAGCCTAGTAGAGCTGATTTCCACCCATGGCGTTTCCTTAATTAATAAAGGAACATGCTCTATAGTGAGGCCATGGAAATCTTTCATAACACAATACTCAACTGTGAGTATTGGTGAACCAATGCTATAAGAACATTTTAGAAAATCTGAAATGTAGAACTCCATGTATATGGCCACAGGATCATGGGAAATGTGATAGAATCCTGGTTGCTTTAGAAGACCAGGATGATCCTCTGCAAAAATTTATCTGCTCACAAAAGAATTTCCTTCTTCCTCATCGGAAAATAGTTCTTGATCATCTGCAGCTATAGCTTTTCCTCCAGAAAAATGGACATACAACTAAAGGAGAAATAGGATATAGATCATAATGATTGTGATCAGTCAAGAGCATACAACTATTAATATAGTCATCTATTGCTCCATGATCAAAGTGATATGAAAACTGATCATCAGAAGGGTATGCATTCCTACCCCCGGAAAAATCTGCAAATGATGAAGAAACTGATTCCATTTGTGAATCATACCTACTTCCTGGTTCTTGTTCCAGATCTGATCCATAATTGATATATCATTTCTTAGAATTTGAAACAGACTGACAATCTTCTTCCGCCTGTATATGCACATGGGCTTGCTTATGAACCCACCTACTAGCCCTGATATTCTCTTCAACCTCTCTAGCATCCTCAAACAGATGTATCAATGATGAGGATTTCCTCTCTCTCAGGAGGAGGACTAGCTCTAGATGCTGAGCCATGATATAGTACACCATAGCAAAAGTCTCTATGGGTATGATCTCCACAGGCATGTTATGATAAACACTGTAAAATCTCTTGTTGAAGACAACCAAGGTTTCATCTTCCCCTCTCCTCAAGGCATTAAACTCAAACTAGTATTGATCAATGGATTTGTTCTCACCCCAACTCTTTAAAATTGCATGTTCTAGTTCGGTCCAAGAACCAATAGAACTGGCCTCCAGACATCTAAACCACACAACAACATCTCCAGACAGGGAAAGTGAGAACAACCTCATGAAAACATCCCCATGAACAATCTCAAACTGATCAATAAAGTTCTCAAAGGCCTATGTGTGCCTCTCAGCTGTAACATGATCCTCCCCAGAAAACCGAGGAAGATACTCAGAGGAATCATGAGGATAATGGTTAAGGTGACATGGAAGCCTCAGGGGTTTAAACAACTTATTTCTGATTTTAATCTGAAAAGAAGTGGGCTGATCATGGGATTCAACAAGAGGCTGGGGAGGTTCAGCAGGAATAACATGAGGTAACAAGATCTAGGAAGATTGTGAATTAATGGCGCTCAACTTCAGGAGGAGGTGTGATACATATCTCATCTTCGTGGATAGGCAGAGGTGAAGGCACAAGATCAATATCATCAACAAAAGAAGAGGGTATGCTTTCTTCTTCCAAGGCTGAATGAATAAGGGGAGGCTCAAGGACATCAGAATGTACAAGGAAGAGGAAAAAATTCTATATAAATGAAGGGAAAGAAAGGAATGAGATGATAAATAAATACAAGACTTCATCCAGTAAGCTCATGAACTGATACCTGTTCTTTCCCTTCGACATGGTCTTCTTTATGTCAACATAATCCCCTCTAGTGGAGTCTTTAAATGTGGAGTCGCCAGGTGAATGTTATGCAGAATGAGTGTGTCCAGTCTTTGTTGACCACCAAAGACCAGAGCTGAACTTTATGTCTCCCAAGGGCTACCAGGTGTAGCTAGAGGCATTGAAACATAGGAGTTACTAGGTGGAATCAACTAAGAGGAGTCACCAGGTGCAATCTTCAATGGTTTTGATGTCAAATGCACCTTCAAAATCATAAGCTCATTGTCGTTCTACCTAGGGAAAATCTTCAACTTCGTCCCCGACAATGGCACCAGAAATTTTAGCGTCATAAGTCACTTCTGGATTGCAGCAGGAGAAGAGCCCGACGCTCATCAGTTTATGTCACGTTTGTTTATATAAATGGTGATCAAATGGAAGTAAACTCAGAACAATATCTCTTTAACTCAGAACCTTGGACTAGGCTATGCATCAACAGGTGAGGTCTTAATCTAACTTCAGTCAGTAAGTTGAGCTTAAAATGAGCAAGAGGAAGACTTGGTGAGAGAGATGGGAAATACTGCTATGGGCATCAGACCTTCCAACAACATGTAGAAGAAAGAAAAAAACACTGAAATGTGCCAGGATGACACAGTTATAGTAACACAATGATCAAACCTGCATCACGGTGGCTACTGTAACAACTCGATTGGATCTTCAAATGAGCTACTCAGGGTAAGAGGAAGAAAAATACACAGGAAACTGATTAGAACTGATCATGATACCACTACAATCAGACTATCATAGCGTCATCACGATCCTCAACTGGATACTCCAATTCTGAGTGTTTTAACAAAATTGTTTACAAAGATATGAAAAGAAGCTGACTTTCATTAAACAAGAAGTCTCACTTGCACATACATAACCATGGAAAACCAATGATTCATTAAAACATTACAGTCGAGAGCTTAGCTCTACCATCGATACTTTAAAAAATGGAAAAAATGCCTACATATACTCAAAATTTCATAAACAACAGGAATGTTCTCGAGCTTCCATGGCACTGCGTTCAGGTCACTTCGGTCAGACTGTGAATGCAGACTCTTTGTTAGACGCAATAGTTTATGTCAGGCCTTTTCCTGTCAGACTGCCCATGCATTCGATGGTCAGACTGGATGACAGTCTTCCCCCATGACTTGTCCTTTTCTGGCTTTCCATTTAAGGGAGGAGACGATGTCTCACCCACCTTCCAAATTTGCATTAACTGATTCTTAGGATCAGGAAAGGCTTGGTCAACTCTGCACCTACAGGATGTGGTGGTCTCCCTTTGGCTGCTACTGCTTCGTTGGAGTGCTACAGGGGGGACCCAGATGGCAATTGAATGGAAAGACTCGTGGAAGATGAGGTGGAGGCGCCAGGGGAAGGATGAGGTGGTGTGATGGCCAAGAGGAGGGGACATGGAGGCTAGGAAGAAGCTACGGGGGGAAAGGTGTGATGGGATGGAGGTGATGTGGTGGAAGAGAAGGACGTGGAGGCAAAGGAGTGGATACAGTAGCAGGGCAGAGCGGGGAATGTAGATGGAGGTGACAAGGGAGACAGGTGGTGGGAGGTGAGAGGTGGAGGCAGGAAAGGAGAAGTGACAGGGGGGTGAGAGAGGACGTGATGGGTTAGGAGGGGAACATGTCACTACGGCAGGGTGACATGGAGATCATATGTGTGGTGGTGGAAGGGAGCAAGAGATGTGACAGGTAGAGAGGGGACATGTGAGTGGAGGCCAAGTGGCGGCTAGAGGCGAGGGAGAAAAGTGGAGGCGGTAAGTGGTTTACCGGAGGGGGGTCTAATGTCACGAGAGGGCTCCACAATAGCAAGGGGCCCACAATCAAAATCACTCCATTCCAGAACCCCCCCCTCCCGTTAAAGGCGGGGGGGGAGTGGGGTCCGAAATTTATCCTCAGTCGTGGATTTGGGCGCACAGACTATGGCCGGCCATATCGGCTCACTGCTTAGCGTGAATTCCTGACCCCCCCCCCTCTCGTTAAAGCTAGAACGGTGGGGGGGGTCCAGAATGGAACCTCGGTCGCAGATCTGGGTGCGCAGATCTCAACCACCAAGATCTCAGCGCTCATTAAAATAATGCGCCCGATCACGAAGACTTAGGGAAAGTGGGTTTTTAACCCCTTTCTTGTCATTTTCTCGCCAAAGAGGGTTGCTTCTTAGGGAAAACACCCCCCTACATGATTAAGTGATAACAGAGGTTACACTCCGGAAAAATCTCACTTCAAGAGTTTCAGTTTGAGATTTGAAATACCCAAAGTCCAGAGAGCCGGAGAGTCGGAGTAAATCTCAACCGTCAGATCCAGAGGGATACATGGTGACAGATCGTGAGCTTTGGAGAAATCACTTCGATATTTTCAGTTTGAGACTTGAAATTACCAAAGCCTGGAGAGCCGAAATAAATACTCGACCATTGATCGAGAAAGGGGTCGCAGAACCATCGATTTGGTTGAAAGGTCAAATTCCCGAAGTAGAGGCAGATTCATCGATTGAGAAGGACATGTGTCCGTAGATCATTGACTTCGGAAGATTGGCGTATGAAGAAAAGTTGGGTTTGAGATTTGAAACTCCCGGAGCCCGGATCACAAAGTAAATTACAGTCGTTGATTTAGGAAGGTTAGATCTGATCCGAAGAACTTGAGAGGAAAGATCTGAACCATCAGTTCAAGAGCACCGTCAAGATCGTGAGATCGTGAGATCGATGGTCTTGTCACATTGTGGTGATTGAAGGTGCATGAACTTTAATAAGTTAAGTGCAGGCCGCAATCGAAACCATGATTTTGGAGAAAGGACACATGGAGGCTCGAGGTAAATTGTGGGGTGAAAATAAGTTTGATTTCAAACCACCTTTGGACGTGCCCACAATCGCATGGTCATATGAGATCATTGCCCAAGGTCATATCGAGAACAGAGCTAGTGCTCACTAGGCATGATTTTGGAAGTCGGGAGAGTGAGGGTGGCTCACATCCAAAGACACGAAGGGTGAAGTCCCGAAGTACTTGGCCCCAAGTCACAACTAGGGGTCATGTGGAGAGAGAATAGAGGAAGGAGCTAGCATTCCTATGCTCCACTTCAGAGATAGGAAGTTGTGATAATTGAGATGTCTCATACCAAGATTCCTGAAGTCACGAGTCACAAAGAGCCTGTTGGTTAGGCATATGGTCACCACCGATGGTCACATGAAGGAAGGGGCTTAGAAGCCAAAGAAGCCAAAAATGACTGGCTGTAACTGACATAGAAGACGAAGAGTTGTGACTGCCAGAGAAGACAAAGAATCTTTGGATAACGGCCACTGATGATGAACAGATTCAGTATAACCACCAGATCTGATCGAAGGGTTGCGGTTTCACTTCATGGTTTATTGATAAGTTACGATTTAGTTACACTAACTAAATTATTGTTTGGGGCATTGAAATCATTGTTCCTGAGCGTTGGAATCATGATTCTTGAGCATTTATGATATTTTCGACTTGAGCGTTGGAGATGCAGAGTGTAACGGATGATGAGAGAAGGAATAAAAGAAAAATGTCGTGACAAAGAGAGGCTATTGTTTCTCGGTAAAATAAGTTGAACTGTATGTGATCAAGAAGATAGCAGGAACAGAGCGAAAAAGATGCAGAGATGAAGAACATAAGCTGGACATAACAGAAATGGTGAAAAAAAAAGACTGTACGAGAACCTAAGAGCATATGGAGAGAGACAGTAAGTGGAGCCAAGCATGAACATACAGAAGCAGAGAAAAATTGCAGAATAGAGAAGAAGTGGTAAGCATTGAAATGTATGTATTGTTGTATGGTCTTATTCAAGTAAAGATTTATAATCATGGTGGTAGGGTGGTGCTTGGGAGGACTGTTTTCCTCAGAGTTTCAAGTGGGTGCTTGAACACAGGGAGTTGTAGCTTCCATCTGGTTGCAGCCAGAAAAACTAGGGTGGTAGGGTGGTGTAAAGGAGAACCATTGTTCTATGTTATACAGGTTGGTGCCTGTGTGACTGGAAGTTCGTTCTTCCATCTAGTTGGTGCTGGAACACTCAGGGAGTTGGTTCTTCCTTCTAGTGGGTGCTAAAGAAACTAGAGGGTTGGTTCTCTCTACAAGTTGCAGCTTGTTAAAGAAGAGGTTGTAGCCTCATTTTGAGTTGGTGCTCAAAGATTGATGATGTACACAACTTAAAAGACTGCCTATCATTCTAAGAAGAAGAGGTAACTTCAACCAATAATCCTCCTCTGTTTGATGGAACAAATTTTTCTTTCTGGAAGGTTAGAATGAGAACATACATTATGGCCTTAGGTGCTGATGTTTGGGATGTTGTAGACACTGGATATACAAAACCTGTTGTGCTAGCTTTCAAAGATGATAAGTTAGAATTTAGCTTCAATGCAAAGGCAATGAATGCTATCTTGATTGAGCTTGCTAAAGATGAATTTGTAAAAGTAATGCAACTTGATTCTGCCAAAGAGATGTGGGATAAACTCATTAGCAGTTATGAAGGAAATGAGAAAGTAAAAGATGCCAAACTTTAGACATATAGATTGAATTTTGAACAACTAAAGATGAATGAGGATAAAATAGTTAATAAACATTTCTTAAGGGTTGAGGAGCTTGTGAATGCCATGCAGGGTCTTGGTGAGAAAATTGAAGACACATTTTTAGTTCAGAAGATTTTAAGATCTCTACCTAATAGATTTAATCCAAAAGTTTCTGCAATAGAGGAACTGAATGATCCTAAGATTTTGTCTATTGATCAACTTCTAGGAACTCTAACTGCTTATGAAAAGAGGATTAGTAAAAATAAACCCACCTCTATAGAAACATCATTTAAAGCAGATAAGAATGAGGATTCTGAGCTTGATGAAATTGAAGCAAAATTTGTGAGAAGACTAAAGAAAGGATCAGACATGTACCAAGGAAAGTTTCCCTTCAAATGTTTTAACTGTGGAAAGATAGGTCACTTTGTATATAAGTTTCCACAAAATAAGAAGGACCAGAACTCTGAAGGTGAAAAGAAGTACAAATCTAAGAGATTTGGTAAAAAAAAAAGCTTATGTGTAAACAATGATGACTCTTCAGGAGACACAGATAGTGATTCTTCTTGTGAAGATAAGGTTAATGAATTTATGCTTATGGAGAAAGAGGATTATGATAATGAAAGCACAGGAAGTGATGTTTGTGATGAATAAGCAGTGGTTGACTTGGAAAGATAACTGATCAATGCCCTAGAAGAAATTGCTAGATTCAGATTTAAGAAGAAAAACAAAAAACAATTGCTGATAGAGTTCGAGAAAGACAATCAAAAACTTGATGAAGACTTTGCCTTGCTAAAAGTGGAATTATAAGAGGCAAATAAAATAGAGGACATTTTGAAACAACAGTTATCAGAGAAGAAGGAAATATGTAAAGCCTTGGAAGAAGTGGTAGTAAAAACCAGAAAAGAGATGGAGAAGTTTAAAGCATTGTATCTCTAAAATATTCGAAGCATTAAAGCCTCAACATAACTAAAAGACATTCCGAGCAAACAAAGATATCCTTTGTTGAAGACTGGTTTAGGCTATGTAAGTGGTTCAAGCAACAAACATACAGAAAGCAAAGAGCTAATAAAGATGATCAAGTTCCAAGTCAACAGACAACCAGACCATGTGAGTACTCTACCACCAAAAGCTAATAAAGACAAGATGATCCTTGATAAAAAACAAAGATATCAGAAGATGGAGCAACAAATGCCAAGAAGAAGGCCATCCTTCAGGTACTAAAATTTCTTCCATGGTTACTGTTTTTACTGCTCTAATTTTGGTCATAAGATTGCAAATTGTCAAATTAAGTTTAGAGACATGCAACTGAGGAGATCAAGAAATAAACAATCTTTGCAACATAGAACTAAACAACCAATGAGTAGACAAAGTTGCACCAATCACTTTGACCTATTGAACAATGAGCTCGAATTTTATAACTGTCATAACTTCGACCACAAAGATGCAAATTGCCATCTGAAGAATTACAAAGAAGATCCAAGGATAAAACCCTTAGCTAGAAATGCCAGCACATGGAAAAATAAAGATAGTGAAAATTGTGGTCTAGTATTTTCAACTCAAAGACAAAAGACCCCCTGGTATATTGACAATGGATATTCCAAACACATGACTGGAGACAAAAGTAAGTTTCTATCTCTAAGTGAAAGCAAACCAGGAAATGTAACCTTTGGAAATGATGCACTAGGAAAAATCAAAGGTAAAGGAATGGCAAGTCTAAGTAATGGAAAAGGGAAAGCTCAAGATGTGTTGTTTGTAGATGGTCTGAAACATAATCTACTTAGTGTTAGTCAAGTTTGTGACAGAGGATGTAAAGTTGTTTTCACTTCTAAATATTGTAAAATACAATCTGTGAATTCAGGACAGTTGATTGCAAAAGGCATAAGAACATAAAATAATGTCTATGTTTTGAAAGAAGAAAAAGAAGAATGTCACTTAAGAAAGTATGATGAAAGATGGTTATGGCATAGGAGACTTGGACACCTAAATTTTGATCATCTAATCAAACTTAGAAACAATGGGGCGGTAAAATATCTTCCAAAAATATCAAATCCATATGATTTTGTATGCAAACCTTTCCAAATAGGAAAGCTTATGAGAACACAGTTTAAATCTAAGAAATTTGCATCAACAAAGAAACCTCTTCAGTTAGTACATATGGATTTATGTGGACCATCAAGGAAGGAAGGTACAAGAAAATAAAATTACTTCATGTTGATTATTGATGATTATTCTGAACTTACGTGGGTTGCCTTTTTGAAAGAAAAATCTGAAGCATTTGAAAAGTTCAAAGTGTTTAAGGCTCTGACTGAGAATCAAATAGGAAAAAGATTGAAGGTAGTTAGGTCTGATAGAGGAGGTGAGTTTAGTTAAAGGGACTTCATAGAGTTTTGTGGTGAACATGGGATCAACAGAGAGTATACTATTCCAAGGATTCCACAACAAAATGGAGTAGTTGAGAGACAAAATAGATCAGTTCAGCAAATGGCAAGATCAATGATGAATGAAAGGAATATTGCTTAGACATATTGGGTAGAAGCAATTCATACAGCTGTACATATGCTTAACGAAGCTCATCTCAGGCCACAAAGTGACAAGACTCCTTATGAACTATGGTTTGGAAGACTTGCTTCAATCAAACATTTTAAAGTCTTTGGGAATAAGTGCTATATCAAGAAGAATGATGAAAATCTTGGCAAATATGATGACAAGGCTGATGAAGGTATCTTCTTAGGGTATGATACAAACAATAAAGGATACAGATGCTATAATAAGAGGCTGCATAAATTGGTTGATTGTATTGACATAAAAGTTGATGAAGAAATCCAAGTACGAGATGTAAGTAGTGTTGAATCAACAACATAGGATATAGTTGAAGTTGAAGATGAATAGGTCCAAGAATTAGAAAGAGAAGAATCTTAGTCAGATGAAGATGCAAATACTCAAGTAGACTCAAATCAACAGACAACATACAATCCTCCCTCTAGAATTACTCAAAAGAATCATCCTGCAAGTCAGATAATTGGTGAAAAAGACAAAGGTGTACAAACTAGGAGAAGGATAATCAAAGACACTGAGCAATCACATATAAACTTCATATCCATGGTGGAACCCAAGAACTTTAATGAAGCCAGTAAATATGTAAATTAGTTAAAATCAATGAATGATGAACTGGATCAGATTGAGAAGTACAATACTTGGGAGCTTGTTCCTAGACCTGCAAATAAGAATGTAATTGGCTCCAAATGGGTGTTTAAGAACAAAATGAATGAACAAGGACAAATTGTTAGGAATAAAGCCAGATTGGTCTATAATGGGTATGCACAAGTTGAAGGACATGATTTTGATGAAACCTCTGCACCAGTGGAAAGATTGGAAGCCATCAGAATGTTTCTTGCCTATGCATGTCATAAGAACTTTCAAGTATATCAGATGGATGTTAAGCCAACATTTCTTAATGGAGATCTAGAAGAAGATGTATATGTAGAGAAACCTGAAGGATTTTCACTAACATATAATCCTGACTATGTCTGTAAGTTGAAAAAGGAATTATATGGACTGAAACAGGTACCATGAGCCTGGTATTATAGACTCGACAAATTTCTATAGGACAAAGGGTTCAAGAAAGGTACTGTTGTCAGTAATCTATACATTAAGTCTGAAGGTCATGATTTATTAGTTGTTTTTATTTATGTAGATGACATTATTTTTGGATGCACTGATGACCCTTCAGTTCAATGGTTTTCTAATTCAATGTAGACCGAGTTTGATATGTCCATGATAGGAGAACTGTCATATTTTCTTGGTTTACGAATCAATCAGAGTTCTGCAAGTATATTTATCTCTCAAGAAAATTATTTGAAAGAGATGTTAAAGAGGTTTCAGATGGAAGATTCTACACGTGTGAGTACAACTATGGTGGTTGGTTGCAAGCTCAGTAAAGATGATATTTCACCTGATGTTGATAAAAGAACATATCAATCAATGATAGGTAGTCTTCTGTACATCACAACATCCTGTCCTGATATAATGCAAGATGTTGGAATGGTAGGTCATTATCAGTCTCATCTTAAACAGATTCATTTAGCAGTTGTCAAAAGGATATTCAAATATTTGAAGGATACAATGACTTATGGTCTCTGGTATCCTAGAAATCATAATTTTCAATTAACTGCATATTCAGATGTTGATTGGGCAAACTGTTTGGATGAGAGAAAGAGCACCAGTGGAGGTGAATTCTTCTTAGGTGATTCGTTAGTAGCATGGATTAGTAAGAAGCAAGGATCTGTTTCATTATCAACTATAGAGGCAGAGTACATTGCTGTTTCTACATGCTGCACTCAGATTTTATGGATGATACAAACTCTTGCAGATTTGAAGGTAACTTATACTAATCCAATTCAACTTCACTATGATAACACTAGTGCCATTAGTGTCTCAAAGAATCCTATTCTACATGCAAATACTAAGCATATACAAATAAGATATCATTTTCTTAAAGAGCAGGTTACAAACAGAGTTGTTCAATTGAATTATATTCCTTCCACATAGCATATAGCTGATATTTTCACTAAACCACTTGCAAAAGCTCAGTTTGAGTATCTACGTCAGAAGTTGGGTGTGACCTCGTTATCAAGCTAAATAGTCTATCTAATCAAAGGGAGAGTGCTCCTAGTGTATCTGATCAGGGGGAGCACAACGTCACTCTCTGTTTTTTTTGACATTGATGTCAAAGGGGGAGAAAAATGTGTTGTATGTATGCTACAGTTGGAGGTCTAAGCAGAATAGTGCAGCCTTTCAGCGTTTCCATCAATGCCAAAGGGGGATATTGTTGGCATGTTTACAGGAAGAGTGTGCTTGTCATTGATGGCAAGAACAACAACGAACCAAACCTCGAGAGAGAAGAATATGAGAAAGCTCAGAAGAGATAGCGGTTT
The DNA here is from genome assembly GCA_009831015.1 of Picea engelmannii. Lineage (NCBI taxonomy): Eukaryota > Viridiplantae > Streptophyta > Pinopsida > Pinales > Pinaceae > Picea > Picea engelmannii. The sequence continues at coordinate 1,712,474 of ML776959.1, forward strand.
CCAGAAGTGCAGACGAGGTCCAAGAGACATACTCGCAGGATGAGCAAAGGTAGAGATCCTTGAACACTTAGAAATCCTTCTAAGTTAGAGAGATCAAAAACTCAGGAGGAAGAGTTAAAACGACCGTTGGATCACTTTTGAGTGGAAGGACGGGATAAGATGAAATATATGAGATCTCAATCATTCAAATTTTCATCAACCATCAGATCAAATTAAGTGGAAGGATAAGATAATAAAAGATGGAGAGCCATTGGATTTAATCCAAGGCAAAGCTGCATCACAGACAGATTGAGTCGTTGATATAAGATCTTGATCAAATGGACATCATTCGTTTCGGGTCTAAAGATGTGAGGAGGTTACGCTCTGGAAAAGTTTCACTTCAAGAGTTTCAGTTTGAGATTTGAAATATCTGAAGTCCAAAGAGCTGGAGAGCCGGAGTAAATCTCAACAGTCAGAACCAGAGGGATACGTGGCAATAGATCGTGAGCTTCGGAGAAATCACTTCGAGAGTTTCAGTTTGAGATTTGAAATTCCCGAAGCCCGGAGAGCCGAAATAAATTCTCGACCATTGATCGAGAAAGGGGCCGCAAAACTGTTGATCTAGTTGAAAGGTCAAATTCCCGAAGTAGAAGCAGAGCCATCGATTGAGAAGGACAGGTGTCCACAGATCATCGACTCCAGAATATTGGCGTACAAAGAAAAGTATGGTTTGAGAATTGAAACTCCCGAAGCCTAGATCACGAAGTAAATCATAGCTGTTGATTTAGGAAGATTAGATCTGATCTGCAGAACTTGAGAGGACAGATATGAACCGTCATTTCAGGAGCACCATCAATATCGTGAGATCGATGGTCCCGTCGCATTGCGGGGACTTAAGGTGCGCGAAATTTAATAAGTTAAGGGAGGGCCGCAATCAAAACCGTGATTTTGGAGAAAGGACACATGGAGGCTCGAGGTAAGTTGCGGGGCGAAAATTAGTTTGATTTCAAACCACCTTTGGACGCACCCACAATCGCATGGTCACATGAGATCATCAACCAAGGTCATATCGAGAACGAAGCTAGCGCTCGCTAGGCATGAGTTCAGAAGTCGGGAGAGTCAGGATTGGCTCACATCCAAAGACGCAAAAAAAAAAGTCCCGAAGTACTTGGCCCCAAGTAACAACCAACGTTCACGTGGAGAGAGAATAGAGGAAGGAGCTAGCGTCCCTAAGCTCCACTTTAGAGATAGGGAGTTGGGAGAATCGAGATGTCTCATACCAAGATTCTTGAAGTCGTGAGTCACGAAGCGCCTATTGGTTAGGCATATGGTCACCACCGATGGTCACGTGAAGGAAGGGGCTTAGAAGCCAAAGAAGCCAAAAATGACTGGTTGTAACTGATAGAGAAGATGAAGAGTTGCGACTGCCAAAGAAGCCAAATAACCTTTGGATAACGACCACTGATGATGAAAAGATTCAGTATAACCACCAGATCTAATTGAAGGTTTGTGGTTTCACTTCGTGGTTTCTTGATCAGTTATGGTTCAGTTACACTAGTTGAATAATTGTTCTGGGGCATTGGAATCATTGTTCATGAGCGTTGGAATCGTGATTCCTAAGCGTTTTTGAGATTCCCGACTTGAACGTTGGAGATGCCGAGTGTAACGGATGATGAGAGAAGGAATAAAAGAAAAATGTTGTGATAGAGAGAGGCTGTTGTTTCTCGGTAAAATAAGTTGAACTGTATGTGATCAAGAATATAGCAAGAACAAAGTGAAAAATATGTAGAGATGAAGAACATAAGCTGGACAGAGCAGAAGTGGTGAAAACAAAAGATTTTACAAGAACCTAAGAGAAAATGGAGAGAGACACTAAGTGGAGCCAAGCATGAACAAACAGAAGCAGAGCAGAATTGTAGAACAGAGAATAAGTGGTAAGCATTGAAATGTATGTATTGTTGTAATGTCTTATTCAAGTAAAGATTTATAATCAGGGTGGTAGGGTGGTGCTAGGGAGGACTGTTGTTCTTAGAGTTTCAAGTGAGTGCTTGAACACAAGGAGTTGTAGCTTCCATCTGGTTGAATCCAGAAAAACCAGGGTGGTAGGTTGGTGCAAGGAAGAACCATTGTTCTCTGTTATACAAGTTGGTGCCTGTGTGACTGGAAGTTGGTGCTTAAATCCAGTTGGTGCTGAAACACTCATGGAGTTGGTGCTTTCTTCTAGTGGGTTCTAGATAAATTAGAGGGTTGGTGCTCTCTACAAGTTGCAACTTGTTAAAGAAGAGGTTGTAGCCTCATTTTTGAGTTGGTGTTCAAAGATTGATGATGTACAAAACTTAAAAGACTGCCTATCATTCTAAGAAGAAGAAGTTTTCTCCCTTTATGGGTTTCCTCATGAATATCTATCTCTGTGTATATCATATGTGTGATTGATATTTATTATTTTTGATGTTCATGACTTTCATAATCTTGATGATCACTTGGAGAACATTAATAATATTTTAGTAGGCATAAAATTGTTTAAGCACAATAACAACTAATTCACCCACCCCCCTCCCCCCCCCCCTTTTCAGTTGTTTTAGTATTTCCAACACTAATTACATTATAGGCCTCTAAGAACATGACAATATAGCATGACCACATCCATTTCTTATTATTTAAGCTAACATGTTTATGATTTGGAACTTCCCAAGATCCATAGAAAGACAAAACTAAATGAAATTGCTCATCAAAACCCCCAAGTTGGTTAATTTTATTGAGGATATTGATTGTTCACTTTATCTTTCCAACCGTGTGAAAATGCATGAAAAAGTGGGATCTTAGACCATAATTCCTAATGCATAAGTTTGATGATAATAAAAATTATGTTACCTTCTCCCTAGCTATCTTAAGAATCCCACCCAGGTTCAAAAATGTTGTTCCAAGAATTAATGTTACAAAGGATACGTCTCCTTCATCTTGAGTTTGGGATGAGGCTAGGGGTAAGAGATCTATGATACATTCTCAAAATATTAACAAAGTATCGTCACACCAATGTCAATGTTGCTAGAAACAAGAAAAAGATAACAAAGGAAATGACACTGTGACAAGTGTTGTAGGCAAATGTAACAAAGCAAATGACATTATGGTGAGTGTGGGATTCAAAAACATGAAGTATGTAAATCAAATGTCATGCCAATTCCTACATTGACAAGAATCAACAATGTTCATAACACGTGAAGTGGAGATTCACAAAGACAAGGTGTTTAAGCTTCTTTAGTAAGATTTCATTAAGTGGCACATAAAATAATGCACATGCCAATATGGTGGTAGGATATTTATCTAGGTATAAGTTATGTGATGAATTTAATGTTTTGGAATGGTACATCATGTTAGAAAAACAAGACCGTGGAGCAATAAAATAAAACTAATGCAGAAACAAAACACATAAGATACACAATACAATAGAGACATAGATTTGCGTGGTTCACCCAGTGTGGGCTACGTCCACCAAAGAAATTGCCAGGTCCTTCCTTTATTATTATCCAGCATATGAAGGGATACAACCTACAACAAACCTGCTGTAACTTCCTCTTATTTCTCTCACAGTCTCCTATCTTAGAATACAATATTCACCATCCACAATAGCTGCAATACATTTCCCTCATAAAAGAGGGTTTCCTTCTAGGGAAAAAACCCTAACATAATTTCTACCGTTAGATCTACGACCTTATAATGAACGGTCCAGATTTACAATGAAATTACAATATACATTTACAAGGCAATTTTTTCTTCGGGGGTGAAGCCCCCGAACCCCCGCAGGGTGCCCGCTTGCCCCCAACCCCCCCTAGCCGGAGGGATAACCCCTCCCGGACCCCGCAGAGGGGGTACCCCCCCTCTGCACTCCTCCACGTGGAAGAGTGTACATAATTCTGGGGTGTAAATACTTCATGGGGTATAGACACGGATGAAAGTGAAAGACCTCTGAATTAGGAAGATAATCAGGCTCCACAACCAACAATCTTCCACTTGAAGACTGATCTTAACAACTCCACCGCTGCTGTATATGCTGGATTCTGAACCTTCTTAGACCTGACAAATTTCTCATCTTCATCTTCATTCTTGAAGACCAACTGAAACTGAGCAGGAACTCAGTTTCTCCCTGGGTACTCCCTTTGTTAACATGTCTGCAGGATTCTGGCTACTGTGTATCTTTTCCAACTTCAAATGTCCATCTTCCAAGGCTGATCGTATGAAGCGGTACCTCAACTGTATATGCTTAGTCTTCGAATGGAAGGCTGGGTTATTTGCAAGATGAATGACACTCTCACTGTCACAGTACAACCTGCTATTCTCTTGCTTCTTTCCCAATTCCTACATAAACCTTTGTAACCAAATCATCTCTTTACTAGCCTCTGTAGCAACAACATACTTTGCTTCTGTTTTTGAAAGTGCAATAACCTTTTGCAGTTTTGAAATCCAACTTACTGTTGTTCCACCTATAGTAAACACATACCTAATGGTACTCCTCTTGCCATCTTTATCACCTGCCATATCTGAATCAACATATCCTTGTAGAACAATTTCTGAACCTCCAAAACATAATGAATGATTAGAAGTACCTCTCAAGTATCTGAGAATCCACTTTATTGCCTCCCAATGTTCTTTACCTGGATTGTTCATATATCTGCTCACAACTCCCACTGCATGTGCAATATCTGGTCTTGTGCAAACCATTGCATACATCAAGTTGCCAACTGCTGATGAATATGGGACCCTGGACATGTATGCTATCTCCTCATGTGTCTTGGGACACATTTCCTTAGTTAATTTGAAATGGCTGGCCAAAGGTGTACTAACTGGTTTTGCATTCTGCATTCTAAACCTCTCCAACACCTTCTCTGTGTACTCACCCTGAGACAATGTCAGTTTGTGATTTTTCCTATCTCTTGTTATTCTCATACCAAGGATTTTCTTTGTAGCACCCAAATCCTTCATTGCAAATGAATTGGCTAATTTATTCTTGAGCACATTTATATCCTGCATATTAGACCCTGCAACAAGCATGTCATAAACATACAATAGCAAGATAATAAAGCTTCCATTTTCTAGATTTTTAAAATAAACACAGTGATCAGAATGACATAGTACTATAACCCTGTTCTGCCATAAACTTGTCAAACTTCAGATACCACTGCCTTGGAGCTTGCTTTAGGCCATATAAGCTCTTCTTCAACTTGCATACCAAATTCTCCTTCTCTTTGACCTCATACCCCTGTGGCTGCTACATATAAATCTCTTCCTCCAAATCCTCATGGATAAAAGTTGTTTTTACATCTAACTGTTCAAGATGCAAATCTTCTACTGCCACAAGACTTAAAATAGTTCTAATTGAAGTCATTTTAACAACAGAAGAAAATATTTCATCAAAATCTATACCTTTCTTTTGTGCAAACCCCTTTA
>ML776959.1:1719290-1742388 GCA_009831015.1 Picea engelmannii
TAGAAGAGTTAGTATTACCAGTACATAAATACAATGTACCTACCTTCTCTCCTTTCGCTATCACCAATGATCCTTTGATGACCTTCCACGTCTTATCTATAAATATGGATATACAACCTTCACTTGCCAACTGCCCTGTTGAATTAGATTTTTCCTTAAATATGGAACATGTCTTACCTCTTTCAACAACCATTGGTTTCCATTGCGTTGCTTTAATTTTACCTTTCCCATTCCAACAATTTTGCATGGTGCATCATCACCCAAATAAACCTGTCCAAAATCACCTTGAACATAATTTAGAAAATGTTTCCTATGGGGTGTGGCATGAAATGAATCCCCTGAATCTACTACCCAAGAATAAAAAATATTATCTACAGAAAGAATCAAAGCATCTTGTAACACATCACCTGTTACATTTGCTTTCTGATTTCTCTTCTGTTGTCCATCTCTTTGTTTCTTTGGAGCTCTGTAGTCTTTCTTCAGATGTCCTTTCTTCCCACAATTCTAGCACTCTATCTTTCCAAATCTGGATTTGGATCTGCTCTTCCTAGAATTCCCACAGTTCCTGAAACCCTTTCCTCTATCCTTTTGTCTTCCCCTGTTATCCATGTTCAACACATTTCCTGATGTCTTACCTATGCTTTTCCGTCGCATTTCCTCACTAAGGATAACACCAACAACATCATCAAATTTTAAAGTATTTGAACCAGAGACAGAGTTACTTACAACCATGACCAAGCCGTTCCATCTTTCTGGCAATGAGCACAAGATTAGAAGAGCCCCGACCTCATCATCAAAGTCCATTTTTACAGAACTTAGTTGATTAGTAACCGTATTAAAATCATTTAAATGATCTGCAATAGACCCACCTTCCGACATCTTCATATTAAATAATCTCTTCATTAGAAATACCTTATTGGACGCTGAGGGTTTTTCATACAATTTGGCCAATGCGTCCATCAAACCCTTTGTTGTCTTTTCTTTGGAAATATTGAAAGCCACTGACGCTGTCAGGCTCAGTCGTATCGTTCCTAGAGTTTTTTTGTCAAGAATCTCCCATTCTTCATTGTTCCTAGCCGCCAAATTCTTTGCTATTCCGCCCAATGGTAGGAATAGATCCTTCTGATATAAAAAGTCTTCCATCTGCATCTTCCATAACTGGTAGTTTTGGCTGTTAAATTTCTTGACCCTAAACTTTCCATCTTCCGACATTGCTCCCACTCGAACTAGGAACCATTTTTTCCTGCGAGTTACCTTTCACTCTGATACCAGTTGTTAGAAAAACAAGACCGTGGGGAAATAAAATAAAACAAATGCGGAAACAAAACACAGAAGATACACAATACAATAGAGACACAAATTTATGCAGTTCACCCAGTGTGGGTTACGTCCACCAGAAAAATTGCCAGGTTCTTTCTTTATTATTATCCAACATATGAAGGGATACAACCTACAACAAACCCGCTGTAGCTTCCTCTTCTTTCTCTCACAGTCTCCTATCTCAGAATACAATATTCGCCATCCACAATAGCCGCAATACATTTCCCTCATAAAAGAGGGTTTCCTTCTAGGGCAAAAACCCTAACATAATTTCTACCGTTAGATCTGTGACCTTATAATGAATGGTCCAGATTTACAATGAAATTACAATATACATTTACAAGGCAATTTTTGCTTCAGGGTCTTCGCCCTTAAACCCCCATCGGGGGACACTGCCCCCGAACCCCCGCTGGGGGCCCACTTGCCCCCAGACTCCCCTAGGGGGGGGGATAGCCCCCCCGGACCCCGCAGAGGGGGTACCCTTTCTGCACTCCCCCGCGTGGAAGAGTGTACATACTTCTCGGGTGTAAATACTTCATTGGGTATAAACACGGCTGAAAGTAAAAGACCTCTGAATCAAGAAGATAATCAAGCTCCACAACCAACACATCATGGAAGCTTACATTGTATCATAGAATAGATAAGAGCCAACTAGAACAAATATGATTTTAGTCTTCAGATACCAAAGACAAGTATTGTGTGATGAACCAATGCTCATTGACCAACCAAGTATTGGAAGTGAGGAGAATGATAAGTTATTGAAAATCTTCTTCTTTAAACATTTTATAATATTTTTTGCCCTTCATACATGATTTAAAAAATTTACATTTTTTAAGAGAGTTTTTAAGTTACCCTTATAGAAAAGGTTTGAACTCTTTGGAAAAGCTAAAAATGATTCCTTGTAAGAGATGTTGTAAGGGATCCAATGATGGATTTATCATAAGTGTGAATGAAAATCTTGGAATTGGCCATGTACAAGTGTCAGATCCAGCCAAAATTCTGCTCCTTGAAGGATGAATGTGACCCCGGAAGGGAGAATTGGTCTTGTCTTAGCGAGTAAAGCAGAACCCATGCAACCTAGATAGCTCAATGATAAATACTCTTTTGATTAGAATCCAATTTGAATCTTCTATTCAACTTTGCATGCCACTGACTGCGCTTCTTCACTTTCTTCTCTCCCTATTTTCACCATGTTGCTTAGAATATTTAAAAAATTACCTACTGCTGTTTTTGTTTCTTCCACGTTGGGAGGCATGAGGGCGAATACAAGTTCGAAATTCATCGATCTATGTATGCAGTCTACAGCGCCAGGATTTTCCTTCCCGAACCCATTCATCCAGAAGAACAGAATAGCGATCCGAAACCAATCACTCCGTCCATTGAAGGCAAACGGGAAACTGCATGGGAACACAAGGGAGAGCACCGAGGACCCAATATTACACCGCCAATGCCAAGGCGATTCAACAACAATTAAGTTTGTTTAAATAGGATTGCAGAGCTCTTGACAATGTTCTTTTCACCAACACTCTTTTGCCTCCAGGCTTTCTTGGAACAAATCCACGATATAAGCGGATTCTTTGTCAACAACACATGTAATTCACAATTCAAACTTTAGAAAATTTGGTCAAACAAAGAATTGATACTCGTAGTATTTGCGTAAAAAATCATGGTAGATATTAACATTAAACAACGCTTTGGTTGAGTTGAACAACTAGTGTATATGTGAGCTTAACAAAGGAGTAACAAATGGCATTTTCTCCATCAATTCAATGGCAAGCAACATACAACCGATATTCATCCACAACAATCTTCTTCATAATCACATAAATTAAAACTTCTCATCATCACAACCTTGCACAATAATGCTAATCAAGAGTAGTGAATTAGATTGCTTTAGCAAGAAGCACATACTCTATAGAGAAGATCCATTCTACCTTAATAGCAAATAAGCTTTAGATTTTCATATCTGGAATTTGAATACCATAGCTTGGATACCAATATGAGCAAATTTAACAAAAAAAACTACTCACACAAATTGTACCCATAGGATCACATATATGCTTTGAACATTACATTGAAATATTTCTCACAACACCAACCTTTTTGATCTCTAAGTCATCAAAATTATGGAGATTTTGGAATGCTTCTCTTAAGGAGTAGGATAACTCGGGAGCAATCTTCCCTCTCGAGTGTCCTTACTCTGGCAGATCCTCCGACGTCGATGGTTCAATGCCCATCCCGCGTCATGCATCCTCCATCCTGCATCAGAGTAGGCTAACTCTGGAGCAATCTTCCCTCCCGAGTGTCCTTACAACGACAGGTCCTCCAACGCCGGTGGTTCGATGCCCATCCCGCGTCATGTATTCTCCATCTCGCATCCACATCCCTACAGAAAGTACGACTTCTGACTTGTTATCTCCTCCGCCATCATCAAGGATCTCTCCCCCTCCTCGATAATGTACATCTGAAATTTAATTTATTTCAGTAGGTGGCGATGGGATTTCCATGCACGATGTAGCTACCACCCTTAATGCAGAGTTCAGTGGGAACATTTGAATGAGGGAGGAAGTATGGATGACCTGCGTTTCGTGCTTGGGGGTTTATACATTTGACATTTTTTGGATTTGAGTGTGAAATTTGATGCAGATTAATTGGATGTGCTTGTGTTGTGTTGAATCATTCGGCAGGATCGCTTCTCGCGTGTATGTATTCTGCTTACTTGTTCTTTCTTTTTCCTTTAAAGGAGGATTAGTATGTAAATTTACTCAAAATGTTTATGCGGAGTTGATCTTTATTATGCTCGTTTAACCCTGTGACAACATTTAAAGATTACTTCCTATGTAAATGTTTCCGGATACTTGTAAAGATTACTTCCTATTGAACTGTTTCCTAATACTTGTTTAAAGAGTACTTCTGCTTGGATTTTATGTTCCATTTAAATTAAACGGAATATTTTATTTTACAGTTGATGTGATCGATATTGTTTAAGTGATTATGTATTGGATGCAAATTTAGATGGATATTAAAGTTTTCGACACGTATTTGAGTGAATCTTTCTTTTTCTAAGCAAAATCTACTTTCACGGAGCATACCTCAATATTTTTTTAGCTTCATTTTGACGTTCGAGGTTCGAATCTTATGTGTTTGAAAAATCAACTTTAAAATTCTCTTATCTTTGCAATTTATATGTCACTATTACCCCCCTAGGTGCATATTTGACTGCATATGGAAGTCGACCTTACTGAAAAGCTTCTCTATGCCTTACTGAAGTCAGCCTTACTTATCCCCCTTTACTCCTCTAAATTAAACCATGGGTGCTAGCCCCTTTTCCCCAAATAGAATGGCATATGACCTAAGGCTAGAACCGATCGCTTAACTAAAAGGCACTATTCAGAGCTCTAGGACTTCGACACTCCATGTCCATTCACCAACGCAACACTCCAATCTCCCGGAGTGGTTACCGACCGAATTAGGTCATAAAGTGTCTATGATTGGTAGTTGTGGGTCTCACCCTATCCTTCCACTTCTTGTCCTTTCAAATGCCATATCTAACGATTGATGCGAGTTCTCCTTATTCCACGATCTACGATGGATATCTACTTCGGGACTCCGTGCTTCGAGAAATTCCATGACTCCAACACACGATATCTTCCAGACAGTCGAACACCGAATTGATGAAGGGATCAGAGATCAATGACCCACGTTGCACTACCGATCTACGACTAAGATTCGCTCCGGGACTTCGGAACTTCAAGGCTTCGACCACTGTGCAACGACTACCTCTGAAATATCTCGGGTAACCGAAGTGCCTAAGGGATTAAAATTCAATGGCCCACGCTGCACTACCAATATACGACTTAGATTAATTTAGGACTCTGGGATTCAAGGGTTTTCTCCTCTTGGCAACACAAGGACCATTTTTTCTCGAAGTGTCAAATTGTCGATTCGTGAGATCTACGACTCACATTCCTTGTGCTCAGATCCAACGGTTAGGATATGATCTCCTTTGTTGGCAGTCATTTACCTGTTATCATGGGATTCATCCCCTTGTTAAACCCTGATGCACTTCTTGGTCGTGAAGTAACACGAACCGTAGATATGAGGATATTTAGGATCTCCCCTAACCATTAGATCTACATCGTGGTCAATCCGACATTGACAATTCCGGGAGAAAAAGGGTGTGAAACAGTTGGAATCTCCAAACGCTGAACTCACAAAATAACATGAGCCGTAGATTTGAGGATATTCAGGATATCCCCTGACCGTTGGATCTACGTCGTGGTCAATCTGACGTTGACCACTCCGGGAGAAAAAAGGGTGTTAAACGGGCAAAACCCCCGAATGTCGAACTCACAAAGTGATGAGGACTGTTGATTTAAGGATACTTCGGGATATCTATTTTGATCGTTGGATATAGACCATGGTCAATCCGACACTGACCACTTTGGGAGTAAAAAGGAAACTAAACAACAAAACCCATGAATGTCGAAGTCACAAAGCGACAAGGACTGTCAATTCAAGGATACTTCAAGATCTCTCTTTTGACCATTGGATCTAGACCGTGGTAAGTCCATCACTGACCACTTCGGGAGTAAAAAGGAAACTAAAAAGAAAAACCCCCGAATGCCGAAGTTGCGAAGAGAAAAAGGCCGTAGATCTAAGGATCCACGTGGACTTATCTCGACCACCAGATAGAGGATATTGGAAGGTAGGTTGGAGGGAGTTCGGGACTTCGGAGCTCTGGGAAATTCTGCTGGTAGGAGAAGCAGGATGTTCTTGGAGACTGAGAGCTTGGAGTGACGTGGCATGCCGACGTCACCTAGGGTGACATGGGCCCATATTATGTGTGCCATGTGTCATCCCAATTCATTCTTTTCACAGACCTTATGTGCCAAATGGAATTTGACATGTGTCACTCGTCGATTGGGCCACGTGTCATCTCCATATTTTTCCACATGTCACCCTCTCGTGCGTAGTTTCTTGACCTAATGGCTAATGGGACCCTGGGAGTTTGGGAGTTCAAAAATCAGAGAGGCTTAGGATGTTATAACATATGCTCCAATTGGGCCGAAGGCCGGAGCTACATGGCAGGACCTCGGGGCTTCGAGATAGTTGGGATACCGAGACACTATGGTCAAAGTGGCCGAAGGCCTCGATCCACTGGTTTTTATCTCGTCATTCAATGCACAACCATGTGTAAGTGTGGACCCTATGGGAGTCTGGGACATTGGAGAAATAAAAAAAAAAAGTAAAAAGGGCCAAAGGCCCGGACCAATCTCCTGCTTCCCCATGTTATAATGTTTTAAACATAAGAAATTAAATGATCGGGACCCTCTTGTTGGAATACTGAGAGGGNGTTGAATCAATATTACCCTTTTTCAACAATTAGCAATTACTTTTATATTTTGTTAATTACCACAATAAATCAACAATGGACTTGATGTAAAATCAGTTATATAAATATAATTAATAGGATTTACAAGGTTTTTATGAAGAATAGTGAAGGACACCAATCCTTTTTAGAGCACCAACTCTAGGAGACACAAATCCCCTTCTTCAGGGAACCAACCCTAGGAAGCACCAACTCCCTTGCATTTAGGGCATGAACCCTAGGAAGCACCAACTCCCTTATATTTAGGGTACCGACCCTAGGAAGAACCGACTCCTTGTCTTTAGGGCACAAACCCTAGGAATAACCAACTCCCTTAAATTACACTTTACTTCGTAAAGAATATGAATCCTTTCGTGCTCCTCCCTTCCACCCTCACTTCATAAGAATCACCAGTTCTTCTTCTTGGACTCTGCTTCTGTTTTGATCTTCTGATCTGGACTGCAGAGACACATCTTCTTCATTGTTCTTCCTTGCTTATATAGTCTCCCAACTGGTGTGAGCTATGAAGAATTGTGTCCCTTTGTTTGGACCATCACACCTCTTCATTTAGATTAACAATAATAATGTTTGTTTTTCTTCATTATTATTCAAATATTATCATGAAGGATTTTCAAATTAGTGAGAGTGATTTTCATAAATCGATCACGATATGGATCGATTTCATTTTTAACTCGATCCCATGCCTCTTTATTTCATTCTCAATTTTCGTTGATCAGATCTAAGATTTTTGGTTAGCTCTCCAATGCATAACATGTATTGAGTTACTTAAGATAAATCGGGACAAAGTCCAGATCCTATCTGGTTTAACGTTCCTTTTTGACCGAGATAAATTTCTCATTTTGTGGGTTAAATTTCACACAGAAACTCTTCGGGACCTATATTCCATACGACCATAGGTGGTGACCAGGAGCTAATCCAAATGAGTTCTTAATCACTTATCAAGATCAATGGTCACGTATTAATTGCACGTTGAGATGGATGACTATCATTACTTTGTAACTTCGTCCTTCAGGACTTCCATCCTTTGCAATCATTCAACCTTCCGGAGTGCATTTCACCGAAATGCGTATATTATATCAAATGGTCGTGTTTTATTTTCATGATGAATGGTTCTCGTTCACTTCAGAACTTCGGTGTTTTGGGACTCCGGTCTTTGTAGTCTTCCAACTCCTTCGTAGAAAATTCTGCTCAAGTTCGTATCAACACTTCCCTGCTTAATAACCTTCACATGTTCCGGAGCTAGGACCGTGGGCTTAGGCACAAAGGAGCTCCCACTCTTCAGGTATTCATCTATTCATGACTCCAGGACTTTGGGATACTCAAACTATGAAGTAGTTCAATCCCTCAAGAGTTTTACCTACCAAATAAGTGATAGAATGGCGGTGACCGCTTACTGTCGGTTAACACCTCCGTTTACACTATCCTTCCACTGGATTAATCCAATGGCTATGACTTAATAAAACATTGAGATGAATGGCCATGATTATATCAGAGTTTAGACTTGCCCGAGGGATAAATCTTCTTCTAACCTCCGAACCATAAACCGTCTATCCACACTTCATACACACATCATTTCAGAGCTTGGAAGGGTGGTTTCCAAACCGCTTTGGTTGAGTTTTGAAATAGAATATACTCATTGATCTGTATCTCGGATCGACGACTACGAATGACTCCTGCCCTCATCCTTTACCCATGCTTAATCAACGGTCAAGAATGATTTTGGCCTTCGGCACTTCAGGAAGTTACTGGTGGTAGAAACTGGTTTTCCTCGAAGGAAATACTCCTAGAGTGACATAGCTTGCTAACGTCATTTCTGATGTGGCAATTGACGAGTGGCTGCCATGTGTCACTTAAATTCATGACTTATGCATACCTAAAATGTCAATTGGACCTTGACACTTTTCATCATCTGATTGCACCATGTGTCCTTGCCGATGTGGTCTTGTTGATGTGGACTATGATGAAGTGGGCTCTTAATGTGTGTGCTATGTGTCTTAATTCGTGACTTCGAAGCTCCAGCCTTCGGGTGAACTCATATGTTTTGCACCCTTTTTCGCCAAAGTGGCTAGTGCCAAAGTTGACCACCATTGGACCTGTCTAACCTCATCCAATGGTCACTATGCATTGGCCATATATGATGGCCCTCATTCACTTCGGGACTTCGGCCTTCAAGTAAACTTACCTGTTCTTGGCTTCTTTTCGCTGTAGTGGTCAACGCCAGAGTTGAACACCTTTTGATCTGACGGTTCAACTTTTCCATTCTAGATCAACGGTTGATGGTAGTTCGTTTAATCCGAGACTCCAAGATATTTATGGCTTACACTATCCTTCCACTAAACTTGATCGGATGGTCAAGAATTCATCTGATGTCCCTCCTTGATCTAACGACTGGCGGAATTTCGTGATTTCGTTCCTTTGCCTTATCTCCAATGTCCTGAAACTTCATCAACAAACACAATTCCTCCTAACCTCTTTGGATTTATACTTGGATTCCAACTAAACCAAGATCGTTGATCTATTTTTTTTGGTCAACGATTGATGATTGTCATATTCCCCAACTGTAACAGATTTTCCTCATAGTTCTGAGGGTGTCTTCTTTAGTTGATCTGTTGGGAATTCGATCCCAATAACACTTTTTTAAGGTACTCCTTTTCCTAAGCTTTTTTGCATGCTATGATCTCATGCAATCTAATACATTGCCTCTCCTGAGCTTTTAGGTAGATGCCTATGCACCTCATGTTATGTCTTCTGCGCAACTTACTACGTTATTTCTCCTGATCTTTTAGGATCTCAAAGACATATAATGATAATACCATATTGATATTCTTGACATCAATTCCATAATAAACATTGATCATTTTGGCCCTCTTTGAAAGCAATGCCAACACCATAACACCATGTCCAACACCTCTCTGGAACTTCGACGTTCAAGAGAATTGAGTTTATTCACAAATTCATGACGAGGAACTTTCATCGAAGTCTGGATACTTAGGAGTTAACTAATATTAATAACCCTAAGTGCCCTTGGAGATTTATTAAGGAGTGAGATTTCACTATGTTAATGATTAATTAACTTAGTAGGCCTATAGGAGCTAGACAAATGTCAACTCCTGTTTGGGAGATTCTTCATACACTATGATGATGTGGAGTTCTAGGTGACAGGGAGCCACGTGGGTGCCACATGGTTGTGAGAAACTCTAGTAAATGAAGGCTTAAAGAACTTTGAAGGGACATAACTTGCAATCCAAAATGCATATCTGGACAAATTTATAGTCGTTGGAAAACCCTTGTCAAACCGAAGACAATGGGACCCTAGTTACATGGGTTTAAGGTGATTGAGAGAAGTGAAATTTTGATGTCCCATCCCTTAAAAAGGTACTTTAGGGTTCAGGTGTGTTACACTTTGTGACCTAGCTTAACATATATATTGATAGTTTTACAATAATTAATGTATTTTGTTTTAATTTATATTTATATTTTGTATGTGACGTTTTTCTATTTGTTCATTAATGTCTATTTACGTAGACCTTGTTGGTTCATTAAAGTTGATGTACATATTATACCAATATAGTCTTTCTTTGACTATTTATTTTTTCTAATAAAATGATTTGATTTCTAACATTATTATTCTATATATTCACTTACATGTAATTTATAAAATGGAGGAATATAACCAAGAGTGGGATGTTATTACTATTGGTTCGAAAGAAGTATTTTATTGTCTTGTTGGTGATTTTTGTGGGGTATTGACTCGTTCAAAACTAAGTGGATTAAATGACCATCGTGATAAGATTCATGGTCTCCTTGCAATTCCTCCACGTCCAAGAGGATGAGAAAGAGATGAAAATGTCAAACACCCTCCAAAATCACCATGCACAATTAAAACACAAAATAGTAAGATACAATATGATGTTGATGCAAGGATGCATTGTGCACGTCTCCAGGCCCATAGAAGATTTGTCAATGAAGAAATTCTTTAAGCAGTGAGTATTTGTTAACATATTTTTGAATGTCTAAAATTTTGGTTACATAAATGTATATTGACTAAATCCATTCAATAATTCCTTTGTGCAGTCTGTTTCTACAATTGATGCTTCAAAACAAAAAATTGAAGAAAAAATGTACAAATGAGAGGAAAGTTTACCTCGTAGACGTAAGGATACTATGACACGCATTGATATTTCACTAAAATGGCAGGAAGTGACAAGTATTTATGAGGATTTATGGAATGAGGTACCGGATGCACATAGTCATATAGTAAGATTTGGACAAAATACTAATAACAACAATTACATAGTTGAGTATTTTATTCTCAACTTTTTATAACATATAGTTATTTTCAAGAATTTTAAAACTATATGTTGTTTATTTTAACTATAAAATGTATACTGATTTTACTTTGTTATTCATATAAATATTCTCATAGATATATCCACATAGTTTGGTTGGTGAACATATGTTGTGTAATTTAGAAATCCAACAAAATTCGTGTTCTCAACCATTGCATTCACCTGGGATTCATGGAGTTTTTGGGGAAGTAAGCTACTTTTCATTGCAACCTACTATAGAACAAAATTTTGATTTAATTTATTGTAGATACTAGGATGACATGCCAATTAATAGATATTCAATTTTTTTAATAATATGTAATTACATTTTACATATTCTATATATATTGTGCATCGGTTATCTTTTGAACCATTGCAAATGTTTCAATCCCCAGAACAAGATAAAAGGTAGAAATATAATACATCTCCACAAAGTTTGCAACATGCAATAGTTCGTGAGAAGTCAAACCAACCATTACGATGTTCTCCTCGACTTCGAGGAAGTTCAAGAGAAGTAACTAAAGTACGCCATATACCCTAGCTCATAATAGCATTAACATATAGTTTAATAGATTCTAGAATGACATGGATTCATAATGCATTTTCACTTAGTTGTTTTCACTTAGATTTAGTTTTAGATATATATTGAGTGTTATTTATTATTTCTGATATGTATTGTAGCTGCCACTTCTTGTACCATTACAGTCTTCTCCAACCCAAAAACAAGAACATAATAATCAGAAGAACATGAATACAAGTGACGAGACATTGGACTCTTCTCCTTGTGCAGTATCACAAAATAAGGTAGGTTCATATGCAATTATAGGCTATTGTAAGAATTGACCAATTACATGTTTAACATTATCTTTTGAATAAACAAATAAATTATTTATTAACTTTATAGGTGAAAAAATGAGTGAAAATGACAAAAATCACACCAAATGACTTTAAAGTTCAAGGGTGCAAGTCTCGCAAGAAATACATAGAGCATATATGCTCAACTAGTATTGCAGTCACTAAACCCACTAGATTGGCAACTTTGAAGTCCAAATTAGTGCACCATTAAAACTTCTTGATGGGTGTGGCATTTGATGTTTTACAGTGTAATTTTCTTCTTCTCAAGGATGGTAATATTTAATAATTATGTGTAAATTAAATTACTTCATTAACTTTGTTCATTTGAAGTATAGTTACATTATGGATATGGATAGTAAGGAATTAAAACTGTATACTTCATACTCATTGTGCTTCCCTCTAAGTATGGTTGTTAGTAATGAAATATGTAATGTAGGTTATACCATATAGCATTGGGTTTGCTTGGTTTATTTTCTTGGACTTGGCAGGTTAATAGAGTTATAGACAAGTTTGGAAAAAGATGAATAATAGAGATACCACTGAATATTTTAAATGGTTTTAATTTGGGTATGGGTACATTTTGGCTTCCATAAATGCGCATATACAAAAGCAAAAATGTACATATATGGAAGTTCTCTTCCGTAAATGCACAATTATTGAAGGCAATATGCATATATATGAAATCTTTCTTCCCTAAATGCACATATACAAAATCTCTCTTCCTTAAATGCACATTTCTACCTTCTGTAAATGCACATATACAGAAAGAAAAACGTGCATATATGGAATAAATTTTATGTATATGCACATTCATATACGAAAGGAAAAATGTGCATAAACTACCCACCAATATATGTGCATTTACGGAAGGAAATGCACATTTACGAAAGAGAGCTTCCGTATATGCGATTTTGGATTTTGTAAATGTGCATATATGGAAGGTAAAATGCGCATATATGGAAGCTCTCTTCTGTATATGCACATTTTTCCTTTCATATATGCGCATTTATGGAAGGAAGAAATGCACATTTACAGAAGAGAGCTTTTATATATGCACATTTACGGAAACCAAAATGCGCATATACGAAAGCTTTCTTTCATATATGCACATTTTTCCTTCCATATATGTGCATTTTTCCTTCCATATATGCGCATTTTGGCTTTTGTATATGCGCATTTACGGAAACTAAAATGTGCATATACAGAAGCACCAAAATGTGCATATACGGAAGCACCAAAATGTGCATATACGGAAGCTCTCTTTCGTATATGCGCATTTACGGAAGAGAGCTCCCATATATGTGCATTTTGGCTTCTGTATATGCGCATTTACGGAAGCCAAAATGCGCATATACGGAAGACAAAATGCACATATATGGAAGACAGTTTCCTTATATGCTCATTTTGGCTTCCGTAAATGTGCATATAAGGAAGCCAAAATGCGCATATATGGAAGCTTTCTTCCATAAATGCACATTTATGCTCCAAAATGCACATATACGGAAGGCACACATATATGGAAGAGATATTTTATATATGCGCATTTTGGCTTCTGTAAATGCACATATATGGGAGCTCTCTTCCATAAATGCACACTTCTTCCTTCTGTAAAGATGCATATACGGAAGGAAAAATGCGCATATATGGAAGAGAGTTTTTGTATATGTGCATTTTGGCTTCTGTAAATGTGCATATACTGGAGGTAAAATGCGCATATACGAAAGAGATCTTCCGTAAATGTGCATATACATAAATGTGCATTTTTGTCTCTCGTAAAAGCACATTTGCTTCTGTATATGCACATTTACAGAAGCCAAAATGTGTATATACAGAAGCTCTCTTCCACATATACAGAAGCTCTCTTTCGCATAGTCATGGGTGAGATCTCTCCCCTCAAAGCTAAGATGAAAAATCCATATGAAAAACATTATCACTAATTTGTTGAATAATAGTGTAAGAGTTGTAGTGTAGAGGTTTTAACTTTATGATGGTGCTAGCCTTTAAATCTCTAATTCTCTAGGTCCAACCATACGCATTCAACAACCTAAAATAAATCTAATGTGGTGTTTTATTAAGAATGTCGAAGATTATGTTTGTGCATAAACAAATTAAGAGGCTCGAGAAATATTTCAATGACTAAAATCTAGAAGAGAAGACTATGTATAAAGAACCAAACAAAGAAAACCATACTTAATGGATCATAGAAGTGTAGTGCTTAATGAATGGGGAAGATTGAATGTGACCATAGAAAAAACATGGGCCATGATTAAGTGTTGAACAACCAAGTGATGTTACCATTGAGTAAAGAAGAGAAGAAATGATAGTACTAATGAAGGACTAGACCTTGAGCAATGAATTTTGAAGTAGAACAAATAAATTTATCTAAGTCATTGAAGAAAGGAATGTTTCTTAACACCTTTGTTTGTTGAACAATGAAGAGATAATATTGAGAAAATGAATAATTGTAACGCCTCAGGAAGGAAGGTCAAGCGCGTGCCCAAGTCTACTCATGCACTTGATTACAATGAAGCCACCAAACTGACGGGCTAGGGGGATGCCTGACCCACCTTGTGAACAAAGAAATTGGTTATGTGGACAAACTCTAACGTATCAGGAACTCATTGCACCAAGAGGAGCGAATCAAAGTTACTTGCGATGAACGCTGCAACGTGTGGTTGGTCGACAACGTGCGCAAGTCAACTCGACACCCCCAAATGAAGGAAAAAATGAAGTCGGCTTGGGTGAGCGATGCACGATTGGTGGAAGTCCATGGGACGTGCACCCATGAGGCAAGTCGACCCGGTGAAAGATAGATGACATGTCATGGTGGAAAAGAGTGTGTACCCATTGGGTGCCCTTTATAAGCCAACAAGAGGAAGTCATTCGAGGACACAAAGTTTGGCAAGGAAGTCTGAGTCGAGCAAGGGCGCAGGTAAGGAAGGGTGAGAATCGCAGGCACCAAGCATGAAGCATGAAGGGGAGCAATTTTTTTTTGGTTTTTTGATAAGGTGATAAAGAGGGAGCGTCCAAGGGCAGTTTGCTTGGTCTATTCTTACAACTATTTTCTTTGTGTGGCACAAGTTAGCTCGACACACTGCAATTTTCTCTTTTATAAATCATTTATGGGTATTAGGCCAGTTTGGCCGCCCATGAACAAAGTTTTGTCTTGTGTTGTTGTATGGATGCTTTCTTTTCTTGTTATTGAAAATAACTAAGTATAAAGAGTTGCACACACATAACTAAAAAAAGAGACTAAGTGTAGGCATAGCCCGGGTCAAGTAGTTCGACCAGGCCTTGCCGATGAACAAAAGGTGTCAGTGTCACATGGTGCTGATCATGTTGGGAGTCCACAACCCAACCAATATATGCAGTACCGTGACAAATGGTATCAGAGCACAAAAAGACAGAGTTGGTCGGTCGTTGGACAACATGCCAAGAAGAGATCGACTTGGCAAAAATGAAAACGTCACGATGTTGTTTGGATCACATAGGTTTTCGGAAGAAACAAACGATTAATGATGGCAGGCCGCAACAAGATGTGGATGAATGTAGTGCTCCGCCAAAGTATGGGAAGTCTAAAAGAATTGCCTTAGATATGAGGCGAGTTGGATATAAGATTGCAAAATTGGGTGAGAGTTGTGAACGAAAGTCGTCGGTGAGTTTCGAAAGTTGTTGTTGTTCATTTAATGGAACACATGAGGCATGGCAAGGGTTTGTTGGCAGAAAACGGATTGGTGTGTTAGGTGGCCAAGGAAAAAGCATGCATAAACTGTGTTTTGTTGACATGATCATCAATGGAAGAACAATTCAAGCATTTGTTGACACAGGGGCTTTGCACAACTTTTTGAAGGAAAATTTGGCCAAGGATCTCGATCTCAAAGTAACAAAAAGTAAAAAAAAAGTGAAGGTTGTAATTTATAAGGAAAGGAATGCAACATGAGTTGCGTCATTGGTCCATGTGCAGTTGGATGAATGGAAAGGACGAGAAAGATTTACGATTTTGCCGATGGATGACTTTGAATTCATTCTTGGGAAAGACTTCCTTAGGAGGAACAAGGTTGTTCTGGTGCCATGGCTAGACAAGATGGTTATAGTGAGTGAACATAAGACATGGATTATGTGCATAACCGCATGGAATCCTGATATTGGAGTGCATATCATATCTGCATTAAGCATGAAGAAAGAAGTGAGACGATCTGATTCGTAGATTTATGTTGCGGTTATTGGTGAGATTGAGGATGATGATGGAGTGGGGATGCCTATTCCACCGAAACTCTCCAAATTGTTGGATAAGTTTGAGGATCGGATGCCGAACGAGTTTCATAAGAAGCTTCTACCCATGCGCATCGTTGACCACTAAATTGATCTAGAGTTGGGGCTGCAACCACCCACAAGAGCTCCTTACATATTATCCGAACTCGAGTTGGAAGAATTGAAGAAACAATTGATGGATTTGATTGATGTAGGCTTCATTCGACCTTCTAGGTCCCTATACGGTGCCCCAGTCCTCTTTCAAAAGAAGAAGGACACTACGAAACTGAGGATGTGCCTTGACTATAGGGCGTTGAACAAGCAAACAATGAAGAATCAATATCCTTTTCCATTAGTTGTAGACTGTTTTGAAAAGATAGCCAAATCCAAGGTATTTTCGAAATTGGACTTGAGACATGGTTATTATCAGGTTCAGATAGCGAAGGGAGATGAACCGAAGACAACGATGGTGAAACGTTACAAAAGCTTTGATTTCCTAGTGATGTCATTTAGTTTATGCAACGACCCAACCAATTTCTGTACATTGATGAATGACGTGCTCATGCCATTCTTGGACATGTTTGTGGTGGTGTATTTAGATGATATCGTTGTGTTTAGCGAGAGTATGGAGGAGCACAAGAAACACTTGGAGGAAGTCTTTGAGGCATTGTGAAAGCATCGATTGTTCTTGAAGAAATCCAAGTGTGTTTTGGGCAGACCGAAATACCTTTTCTTTACCATTGGGTGGGATAAGGAAGCATTTGCATGGATCCAACAAAAATTGTTGCGATCGCAAATTGGGAGGAACTGCGCACAGTGCATGATGTGAGGGTCTTTCTCGGGCTGGCCAACTACTACCAAAGATTTGTAGAAGTCTATTCCAATATCACCGCACCACTAAATTTTCTCAAGAAGGATATAACTTGGAATTGGACGGAAAAGAGAAAGATGGCGTTCGTAGAATTAAAATGCAAGATTGTCTATGCCCTGGTTTTGAAGCTACCACACTTTGAGCAAATGTTTGAAGTGGAGACAGATGCCTCATAATTTTCCATAGGAGGGTTTTTGATGCAGGACAAACACCTAGTAGCTTTTGAGAGAAGGAAGCTACATGATCACAAACGAAGGTATTCAGTCCATGAGAAGGAAATGATCAATGTTGTGCATTGTCTACATGTATGGAGACACTACTTGTTGGGAAATCCCTTCATGGTCAAGAAAGATAATGTGGCGACGAGCTACTTTTCAACACAACCCAATTTGTCTTCCAAGCAGGTGCATTGGTATAAATTCTTGGCCAAATTTGACATGACCATCGAGTATAGGCCCAAAAAAATCAATGTTGATGCCAATGCCTTGAGCAGGAAGGCTCATCTAGTTGCACTTAAGGAAAGCAAGTTGCCGACTACAACGGATGGGAGCCAAATTCGTGTGTTGACAGAGTTGTGAAACATGATTGAGGAAGGACTGTAGGTTGATCCAACAATGAATAAAATTATGAAGCAGGTGAAGGAAGGAAAGACGTGAAGGTTTTTCTTGCGTGGTGGACTCTTGTATTTTGGTGAACGCCTCTACATTCCTAAGACAAGACATCTCCGAAAGGAGATCTTCAAGAAATGTCATGACCCCACCTGGGCTGACCACCCATGGCAGCAGGGAACATTGGCATTGTTGGAGAGAGGGTACTTCTAGGAGCGTATGAAGCGATACGTTGAAGAATATGTCCATACTTGTATTATTTTTCAACAAGACAAGACTTACACCCGAATGTAGTCAAGTATTTTACAACCTTTGTCTATTCCAGACAAACCTTGGGAAACTGTGTCGATGGACTTCATCACCCAACTTTCGATCACACAAGAATACAATAGAATCATGGTCATGGTGGATCGTTTTTCCAAGTATGTGGTTTTTATCCCAATGAAGGAAAATTTTGGGGCGGAAGAGGTGGCACAAATGTTTTTCAAGCATGTAGTGAAGTATTGGGGTATATCATTGAACATCATTTCAGACAAGGACACAAGGTTTACCAAGAAGTTTTGGACAACATTTTTCAATCTTGTTGGAACAAAGTTATTGATGAGCTCCAACTTCCATCCACAGACAGATGGACATACTGAACAAATCAATGGCCTATTGGAAGATTACTTGTAGCACTATGTGAGGACAGATCAAGCGAATTGGCTAGAATTGTTGGATGCGACAAAATTCAGTTGTAATCTGTAGAAGAGTTCTGCAATGGGCTATAGTCTGTTCGAATTGACGAATGGACAAAAACCCATCATCCCACACACGGTGATGCAAGGATATTATGGTACAAATCCATCATCTTTGGGATTCATGACAAGTTGGGAAGAGCGGTTGGAACTAGCTCACATGCACTTGAAAAATGTGAAAGATAAGATGAAGCAGTGGGTAGACCAAGAGAGTCATGATTTTCATCTCAACATAGGTGATCAGGTCTTCATTAGGTTGGGCAAGAACCAATTCACACCACCAACCGAGATGGATACATTGCTGGTGCAGAGGTATGAAGGTCCCTTCAAGATTCTTGAGAAGATTGGAGAAGTCAGCTATAAGTTGGAGCTACAATTTCACTTGCAATCCCATCACCCTATTTTTCACATCAGTCAAATAAATCCATTTCGAACCGATGTGGAGGACCCGGAGAGAGCCGAGCCCATGCATGGTCCAGCGATGATTGTCGATCGACCTAAGTTAGAGGTTGATGAGATCTTGACATATAGGATTTTGGGGATTGGTAGGAATCATCATCATGAGTACTTTGTTCATTGGAAAGGTGGATCCACGCAAGATGGTTGTTGGGAAAGAGAAGAGGCACTTTGGAGATGGAATAACAAGATTCGTGAGTTCTGGGAAATGCAAAATGAATATTTGACACTTGGATTTCTGAGGACGACAATGGAATGGGGACGGGGAGGGTGTAACACCTCAGGAAGGAAGGTCAAGCACGCCCCCAAGTCTCATGCACTCTATCACAACGAAGCCACCAAACGGATGGGCGAGGGGGATGCCTGACCCACCTTGTGAACAAAGAAATCGGTTATGTGGACGAGCTCAGACATCTTGGGTGCTCGTCACACCAAGATGAGCGAACTGAAGTTACTTGCAATGAATGCTGCGATGTGTATTTGGTCGAAAATGCACGCAAGTCAAATTGGAAGTCAACGCATGAAAGTTTTTCAAGGAAGTCCGAGTCGAGCAAGGGAGAAGAAAAAGAAGGGTGAGAATCACATACACCAAGCATGAAGCACGAAATGGAGAAGAAATTTTCATTTTTTGAATAAGGTGATGGAGAGGGAGCACCCAAGGGCAGTTCGGTTGATCTTTTCTTGTAACTATTTTCTTTGTGTGGCATGAGTTGGATTGACACACTGCAGTTTTCTCTTTTATAAATAATTTTTGGGTATTAGGCCAGTTTGGCCACCCATAAACAAAGTTTCGTCTTGTGTTATTGTATGTATGTTTTCTTTTCTTGTTACTGAAAATAACTAAGTATAAAGAGTTGCACACACATAACTAAGAAATGAGACTAACTGTAGGTGTATCCCAAGTCAAGTAGTTCGGTTAGGCCTTGCTGACAAAAAAAAGGTGTCGGTGCCACATTGTGCTTATGATGTTGGACATCCGCAACCCAACTGAGATCTACAACACCGTGACAATAACCCTAATGAGTGTCAAACTAGTGAGCATTTGGAAAAATAATGTGTCAAGCATAGGAATGACCCAACCACAAAGCAAAACAAGGGAAAGGCATGTGCTTAACACGATAAAGATATACAAATAATTCCTAATGGACTAGGCACATGGATTCAATAAATTAATATCACTTTAAGTGTGCAATGAAAAACTTTTAAGACAAGAAACACTTAAAACATGTTCAAGACAAGGTTTATAAATATGTTGAATGACTTCATCATGCATAGGTTGCACATGGTTGGAATTTCTCTTCACATATCATTATTGAAATCATCAATCAATAATAACAAAAAAATAAATGGGTTTATAAGCGTGGATTGATATTCGTTGGGAAACACATAATTTTTTTTCATATGTTAATGGTTGTGCATGCATTTTCACCATTCAATTGCATACCAGACTTGCCTTTTCATAATAAATACATCCATTATCAAATTATCTATCTAAGATTATTAATTTTTGACGATCTAATCAATTGGTTGTTGTTCTTGTTTTTTAATCAATTGGTTGTGTTGGAGAATGTGCAACCTTCGTTCCTTATCATTTTTTCCTCTTAAAAAAGACATACATGTCAATTCCTTTCCATATGTCATATGTCGCCAACCAGCTCCGAATATTTTTCAATGTGTTCGTTTTGGGAAAACATGAACATGGTTTTGTTTTTCCAACAAATTATTATCCAATCCTGCATGGAAACATGCAAATAGCTTGCTAAGGAAGGTGACACAGTCTAGTTTTATATTAGTGCATTTCATTTTTTCAGATAGTTGCATTATCTCCTTCCCAAACCTATGCATTGGATATCCAACAATCAAACAGTGCAAAATAAGAAACAAAAATAAAAAAATATGCACATATGGTGGTTTCTATGCATAAAAGGAGATTAATTGTTAACCATGACAGAATACTAGCACTGAAAACTAGTAGAATAAAGAGATACATGAAGACACATGGAACAAGATGATTTATGTGGATAAAATCATCTTGGTGACTTATATATGGATGAATAAAGCATAGCAAAAACATGGAATCAATAAATAAATTGATTCCTCCACAAAAGCTCACTACTAAATGAAATAAACCAACAATAGCTCTTATTGTAGATCACTACTATGTGTTTATTATATTTGCAAAATTAACCAGAATGTGTTCCCAATGATTAAGTGAGTTAAATAAGTATTTAGAAAACCCCATGGCTTCCACTTCTTTAGAAAATGCAATGAAAATTTTGTCGGGATATGAAAAGAAACAAAAACTATTGGTAGGAACTATTTGGATAGTTTTAAACGTAGTAAGATATCTATCAATTGTTATTATTAGGAAAATTATTCAAATCAAAAGGCAAATGTGTTTGATTGCCTTGATTTGGCATGGATGCAACTACTGTCCCACATTGTGGATTTGGCATGGATGCAACTTTTCTCCTCCCACGTTGGTTAGACTCTATAAATTCATATGGAATATATTCTTGAACATTCACATTCAAGTCCTCTGCTAGAGCTCGTCGAGCCCTCCATCCACACTTAAAGCTAGGGCTAATCCAACTTTTATTTCTTCTTAGAGATCCATCCAATGCTTGTGGGCCATTGGTGAAGTCAAAGTCCATTATAAATTTATCATTGAAGTCAATAAGAAATCTTACCAAATACTCATTCATTTCCAAACATTTATGTTGTTCCCGTGGTGCATGATCAATTTCATCCTGACAATTTAAATCTATGAGATTTTAAAACAAATGAATCATATAAAACATTCAAATTGCTATGTAAATACCATAACATATTAGAATAAAGTAAACTTTAATGGATAGATTTCATACAATAAAGAAGGATCACCTGTAATTCTTGTAGCTTCTCTAATATCCCTTGTAGAATCAAATCACAATCATTATTTCCCCGATGAAGGGAATTTCCATCATCTCCTCCAACATTGTCCCCATTCCTATTTTCACGAGCATTCTCATTGTCTCCTTGGCATGATTTGAAGCATCATTTGTATGAGGCATATAAGTGGCTTGTTCTTCTATAAGCTCATCTACTGTTTCTCCCTCTATATCATCTTCTTGGGCTACTTCATTACAAATTCCATATAGAGCGTTAACTTTCAAAACATGTTTGCATGTGTTTCCTCGCAATGCCTATGTGCAATCAAATACTAGACCATTTGCAGTAGATGTTGATACAATGTAATATTTTGCACGATCTGTTTGGATAATAGCCATGTATGCACCTTCAACAATGTCACGAGGACTAACATCATTGTCAAGGTACCTCTCCTTCTTCTAGTTTGTTAGACATCCAGACTCCTTCAAATAGTTTTGATGCACAGAAAAAGGTTCCACCCTCTTCAATAGGGAGAAAATCAACCAATCCATTCTCCTAGAACATTTACGCCTTTGGTCACATAAGAAATTGGTCTTAAGGAAGCAATGGTATGATTCAATTGAACTATTGGACTCTTGATTAGCATGAGGAAAGTCCCGATAACATTTTTCCCACATATCTAATAAGAAACATATAACCAATCATTAATATGTTAAGTCAATATGACATGTAATTATAACTAAATTAAAATGATCTATATATGTTGGGGAAAGTAATCTAAGAAAACATAATAAGTAACTTACATATCTTATCCCCTTCCAACCAATGTTTTTTTAAGTAGTCCAAAAACTCAACTTCGCCAGCAAATTTTTCAAAGAATGTTCGCATTGCCTCACTAATGACATCATGATCATGACAATGGTGCATTATTTCACATAGACTATGAGATAATTCCTTGGCTCTTTCAGAGTAAGATTCCAATTGAAATGCATTTTTTGACCAATCACGACGAACATGCCAACTACAAAGGAGGACGCAACAACCAAAAATTTTCCTACAAGAAAAATTATATCGTTCTTGTGTTAATTGAACATGATTAACATTTAGCAATCAAATATATTCATTATTAAATGTAATAACAACAAAAGTTTAGGTGTACATGTGCTAATGAAAATTCATACATTCATAACATGTAAAATATTTGTCTCACCTCAATGCTTTAATTGCTGCTAATGCATCATCTGTCATGACAACATTGTTGATACCGAGAGGGGGGTGAATCAGTATCAAGTACAATTTAAAACCTTTTTCAACTTATACTTAAACCATTCAACTATATCCAATGATAAATGAACAATAGTATAAGAGTTACACCAATACACCACAATACACCATGCACAATATATGAG
>ML776959.1:1742438-1756676 GCA_009831015.1 Picea engelmannii
ACCATCAACCAATCATCACATAGAACCTGATAATGCTTCCTGAGACTTCTTCAATTTCTGCAATTCTTCAATTCTTGGAGTACTCTAATCCTGTAGATAATATTACTCAATGTATTCTCTGAAACTCCTCCAATTTTCACTTTATTCAATTCTGGTCTATTCAGAAGACCCAACTTGTACAACATGGCCCGCGCTCAGTATTTAACATCTGATTTTGAAACTCTCATACAAGAAACTACAGTCCGTAATATTTCCAATGGAAGTGGTACCACTTCATTTGGATTCTATATGAAGAAATTATGACTGTTTTTCCCAGAACACCTATTTATTGACTAGCTTCAGGACTAGTCACAAACACTATCTTCCATAGAGTGTATCTCCATAATTATAGCGAACCAAGAGATAATTTTTTTACCAGAGGTACCTTGATATGTCTTCTCACTACCATAGCAATGTCACCATTTGAATCATTCTAAAAAAAAGTTATAGCAAAAATGGTAAGATGACATGAAAATAACATACCTTAGAACACATCACCAAAAGACTTCATCCTCCCTTGAAATCCAACCTTCTTTTACTTCTTCTTCCCTATGAAATTCGACTTGTATCAAATGAATGTATAATGATGTTTATTTATACCATTTATGTCACTTCCTTTTAACATTAGGGCCAACCTAACACTTTCTTATTTTGTAATTATTTTCTGTAATTATCTTCAGGGCCTACATGTACAATTCACTTTGTCATCTTCAAAAATTCATTTCTCCTTAACCATGAGGATCCACGTGATGTGCCACATACCACCGGAAACATCATGATGTATACTATCCATTCATGGGTGTTGTATATGCATGTGCATTGTCCTTCATGTCCAAATACCTTTATCAATCTTGCGGTCCAAAACCCATGACTAGGGTTGACATCAATGACAACAACTGACAACAATCAATCTTCCAACAAACATTCAGTTTCCAATTTGGGCATCTTTTCGTACATGCATCTAGGAGTGGTCTAAGCCACTGGGCTATATATGATGTTCTATTGGGTGAACACATTGCCCATGCAAAAAGAACACCGATATATTGAGAATCGAAGGAAAAAACTGTGTATAATTGGTACTACACAAACCAATACAATAATCAACTTCTCAATTTTACAGTACTAATTATATTGAATGAAACATTGAACTCAATAGAAACATTAAAAAAACTAATGAAACTCACCCCATATTTGTTTTTTCTAAAAGTAGAATCCGAAGCCAACATGTTGTTGTGAGAACACTTGACCATCATATCAAACATCCATTATGTTTGGATTCCAATTATGAATGGTACATCCTCCCCTTCTGGTCATTGGTAGAAAAAAATTATTTTTTCTCTTGTTGATACCATTTGTTAACACTCAAAGAATACTTGGGATCTAATTGATACTTATCTTTCAAATGGTGGTTGAATATATTGGAGACATATTTTCTACATAAATTAAGGTCTCTAGCACCCATCACGGAACCAAAGATCCCATCAAGGATATGTCATTCAAATATTGTATCAACTGGAACACCTAGTCCACATAGTGTCTTTATCATTGATTGGATCTCCTTTGAAAGACGGGGGGTGCTCAAGGACTTTGGATCATCATCTCTATCATATTTTCCATAGCATGGCCAGTCATTGCAGTCCTCGTGTAGGTACTCATTAAAGGTGATAATTGCAACCCCTGACATATCATTCACTTCCTTCGCTATAAATTTGCATTGGCATCATCTTTTTTGGACAAAATTTCGCTTTCTTAATGGTGGATGTGGATATCCTCTATGATCATTTGGGCCATAACAACAATGGTACCTAAAAAATAACCAACATTCAAAGAAAGATCATTACATGTAATATTAATACCAATAATAATTTTTGGAACTTAACAATACATATTGAAAGGACATATAAATTGGATTAAGAGGTCATGATAAATACTAACAATGCATAGTTCAAGTATGTTGGACCCATCATAGAAGAGTCACCATCACCAAAACACTTCCTATGCAATCTTCGTACAAATGTACATGGCGCATCCAGGTTGTTTTGCTCTCCCATAATGAAGTCTTCCAACCTATTGTATGGTATCAGAGCAGTGCGATCAATAGTGCTATATTCACGCTGTATATCACTCCAAACAAGGTCTTAGATTGAAATATATGCTTGTCTGATAAACTTTGAACAAGGAGGTTTTTTATATGAGAATGTTTTGTCTTGCGAACCATTATGCCAGTTATTGCAATATGTCCCTGTAATTCAAGCAAATGATAAATGTAAATCAAACAAAGTTAAATGAAAACATATCTATTTTAAATAATAAAAAAAATTCTAGTAATATCAGAGACACTTGCCATCATGATCATGATTGGAATTGACACAAACACATGTTCTTAAAGCAAATAACTTGAGACTTAGTCAATTCTAAGTTCAATGGTTAAAAACAATGTAATCAAGACTTAAAATTTACTTTTCAAATTTCATCTTGTATCTTAAATAAGCCAATTCTATTGCATGGCCAATATAGAGTGCGAGGAGGGTGTTGAAAGAACATTTTGACTGTGTTCATAAGTTCAGGAGAAAGAGCGGGGGTTCCATGAGGGCACAAGAAGTCATTTGGAAGAACAAAGGGTCGAGCCCCTTTGAAGTTAAGGAGTTCAAAGCTCAGGAGAGATAGTGAAAGTGGGCACAAAGCCTATGCAAGGAGTGCAAAGGGCGAGAACTTTCTAAAGTTCCAAATTGCATGAGAAGTGCAGGGTGTGTGCCCATACTTCATTCGAAGTAAAAAATTTCAGGAGGGATAGTGTTTTATAGAACACAAGCAGAGGCCAAGGAGTGTACCCTACGAAGGAGAGATCAAAGGCCAAGACTTTGAAACCTTGAGAAAATTCCTCGTTGAAGGGAGTAGAGCCACGAAGGAGAAGAATCCACAAAAGCCATTGGATTGGTTGTGGAAGAAGATCTGGGCCATTGGATCAAACCCAAACTAGAATAGAGCACACAACAAAGGAGATCAGATCCCAACCATTGTATCTAAGCGCAAGGAATGTGAGTTGTTGGATTCAACGATTCGACACTTCGATAAAAAATGGTCCTTGTGTTTCCAAGAGGAGAAAACCCCCGAAGCCCAGAGTCCCAAATTAAACTTAGTCGTAGATTGGAAGTGCAATGTGGGTCGTTGATTGTTAATCCCTTCAGCACTTCGATTACCCAGGAGATTTTGGAGGTAGTCGTTGCAGAGTGGCCGAAGTCCCGAAGCTCCAAAGTCTCGGAGTGAATCTCAGTCGTAGATCGGTAGTGCAACATGGGTCATTGATCTTTGAGCCCTTCGTCAATTCGGTGTTCGGATGTCTAGGAGATATCGTGTGTTGGAGTCGTGGAATTTCACGAAGTCCAGAGTCTCTAAGTAGATATCCATCATAGATCGTGGAATAAGGAGAACTCAAGTTAGTCGTTAGATCTGGCATTTGAAAGGATGAGAAGTGGAAGGATATGGTGAGACCCACAGTTGTCGGTCATAGTCACTTTATGACCGAATTCAATTGATAACCATTTTGGGAGATTAGAGTGTTGTGTTGGTGAATGGACACGGAGCGTCGAAGTCCCAGAGATCCGAATACCGCCTTTTAGTTAAACGATCGGTTCTAGCCTTATGTCATATGCCATTCTATTTGGGGAAAAGGGGCTAGCGCCCATGGTTTAATTTAGAGGAATAAAGGGGGCTAAGTAAGGCTGACTTCAGTAAGGCATAGATAATCTTTTCAGTAAGGTCAACTTCCATATGCAGCCAAATATGCACCTAGGGGGGGCAATAGTGACACATAAATCACTAAAGATATGAGGATTTTAAAGCTGATTTTCAAACACATAAGATTCGAACCTCGAACGCCGAAATGAAGCTAAAAAAACATTGAAGTATGCTTTGTGAACGCGAATTTAGCTCAAAAAAAGAAAGATTCACTCAAATATGCATCGAAAACTTCAATATCCGTCTAAATTTGCATCCAATACATAATCACTTAAATAATATCAGACACATCAACTGTAAAATCATATATTCTGTTTAATTTAAATGGAACATAAAATCCAAGCAGAAGTACTCTTTAAACAAGTATTCAGAAACAATTCAATAGGAAGTAATCTTTACAAGTATCGGGAAACATTTACATAGGAAGTAAGTAATCTTTAAATGTTGTCACAGGGTTAAACGAGCACAATAAAGATAAACTATGCATAAACATTTTGAGTAAATTTACATACTAATCCTCCTTTAAAGGCAAAAGAAAGAACAAGTAAGCAGGATACGTACACGTGAGAAGCGATCCTGCGGAATGATTCAACACAACATGAGCATAGCCAATTAATCTGTGTCAAATTTCACACTCAAATCCAGAAAATGTCAAATGTATAGACTCCCAAGCACGAAATGCAGGTCATCCAAACTTCCTCCCTCATTCAAATGTTCTTGTTGAACTTTGCATTAAGGGTGGTAGCTACATCGTGCATGGAAATCCCATCGCCACCTACTGAAATAAATTAAATTTCAGAGATACATTATCGAGGAGGGGGAGATTTCATGGATGATGGCGAAGGAGATAACATGTCAGAAGTCGTACTTTTTGTAGGGATGTGGATGCAGGGTGGAGGAAGCATGACACAGGATGGGCATCGAACCAACGACGCCAGAGGACCTGCCGGAGTAAGGACACTCGGGAGGGAAGAGTGCTCTCAAGTTAGCCTACTCCGATGCGAGATGGAGGATGCATGACACATGATGGGCATCGAACCACCATCGCCGGATGACCTGTCGGAGTAAGGACACTCGGGAGGGAAGATTGCTCTCGAGTTAGGCTACTCCTTAAGAGAAGCATTCCAAAATCTCCATAATTTTGATGACTTAGAGGTTAAAAAGGTTGGTATTGTGAGAGATGTTTCAATGTAACGTTCAAAGTATATATGTGATCCTATGGGTACATTTTGTGTGAGTAGTTTTTTTGTTAACTTTGCTCATATTGGTATCCAAGCTATGGTATTCAAATTCCAGATAGAAAATCTAAAGCTTATTTGCTATTAAGGTAGCATGGATCTTCTCTATAGAGTATGTGCTTCTTGCTCAAGCAATCTAATTCACTGCTCTTGATTATCATTATTGTGCAAGGTTGTGATGATGAAAAGTTTTCATTTATGTGATTCTTAAGAAGATTGTTGTGGATGAATATCGGTTGTATGTTGCTCGCCATTGAATTGATGGAGAAAATTCCATTTGTTACTCCTTTGTAAGCTCACATATACACTAGTTGTTCAACTCAGCCAAAGCGTTGTTTAATGCTAATATCTACCATGAATTTTTACGCAAATACTGCAAGTATCAATTCTTTGTTTGACCAAATTTTCCAAAGTTTGAATTGTAAATTACGTGTGTTGTTGACAAAGAAGCCACTTATATCGTGGATTTCTTCCAAGAAAGCATAGGAAGATGAAGAACTCTGCAACAGAAAGCATAGGAAGAGGCAAACGAGTGTTGGTGAAAAGAACATTGTGAAGAGCTCTGCAATCCTAGTTAAACAAAATTAATTGTTGTTGAATCGCCTTGGCATTGGCATATCGTGGATTTGTTCCAAGAAAGCCTGGAGGCAAAAGAGTGTTGGTGAAAAGAACATTGTCAAGAGCTATGCAATCCTATTTAAACAAACTTAATTGTTGTTGAATCGCCTTGGCATTGGCGGTGTAATATTGGGTCCCCGCTGCTCTCCCTTATGTTCCCATGCAGTTTCCCGTTTGCCTTCAATGGACGGAGTGATTGGTTTCAGATCGCTATTATGTTCTTCTGGATGAATGGGTTCGGGAAGGAAAATCCTGGCGCTGTAGATTGCATAGATAGATCGATGAATTTCTAACTCGTATTCTCCCTCATGCCTCCCAACGTGGAAGAAACAAAAACAACAGTAGGTAATTGTTTAAATATTCTAAGCAACATGGTGAAAAGAGACAGAGAAGAAGTGAAGAAGCAAAGTATGTGGCATGTAAAGTTGAATAGAAGATTCAAATTGGATTCTAATCAAAAGATTCTTTATCATTGAGCTATCTAGGTTGCATGGGTTCTTCTTTACTCGCTAAGAACAAGGCCAATTCTCCCTTACGTGGTCACATTCATCCTTCAAGGAGCAGAATTTTGGCTGGATCTCAGACTTGTACATGGCCAATTCCAAGATTTTCATTCACACTTATGATAAATCCATCATTGGATCCCTTACAACATCTCTTACAAAGATCAAAATTGAATCATTTTTATCTCTTCCAAGGGGTTCAAACCTTTTCTAGAAGGGTAAATCAAAAACTCCCTTAAAAAAATGTAATTTTTTTAAATCATTTATGAAGGAAAAAAAATTACAAAATGTCTAAAGAAGGAGATTTTCAATAACTTATCATTGTCCTCACTTCCAATACTTGGTTGGTCAATGAGCATTGGTTCATCACACAATACTTGCCTTTGGTATCTGAAGACTAAAATCATATTTGTTCTAGTTGGCTCTTATCTGTTCCATGATATGATGTACGCTTCCATGATGTACCATTCCATAACATTAAATCCATCACATAACTTATACCTAGATAAATATCCTACCACCATATTGGCATGTGCATTATTTTATGTACCACTTAATGAAAGCTTACTAAAGAATCTTAAACACCTTGTCTTTGTGAATCCCCACTTGAATTCATGTGTTATGAACATTGTTGATTCTTGTCAATGTAGGAATTGACATCACATTTAATTTACATAAAAGGTATACCGGGAATATCCCTTATTTAATCCTTGAAAATGAGATTGTTTTTTTAAGGCCCCTCTCATTATATCAAAATTAATAAAAAAAAAATGTATTTTCTTTCGGTGGCGGTTGAGTCTTTATTTGAGGGAAAGGTTTCAAGTTCCAAGGTAAAGTGGAATATTTAGGGGTGCATAATCAATGGTAGTTGTTGTCACTACAATTGTTATGTTTTAAAGACTAAGTGCATGATCGATTGTTCCCAATACCCTATGTTTATTGTGTTGATTCTTTGACAAACCCTTTGATCCATATTTTATGAGTCGAGCGAAATGAATACATATTATTAAAAGATGCTTAACATAGAATAACAAAAATACAGTAAAACTAGTTTTCTATTCAATAAGGAAATAAGCTGAAACTGTAAAATGCAGCGGAAAAAAAGCTTGCTGGAATGGTGGCGGCTTATTTTTGTTACCACTTGCTCAACTCCTTTTGATCCATGAGGAACCTCAAGCTATTGTGATCGGTCTTTACCTTGAACCTATTCCCCACCAAGTACTGCTAGAATCTGGTCAAATCATGCATTATGGGCAACATCTCTTTGTCATATATGGAGTAATGTTGCTCATACTCCCAAAGTTTACGACTCTCAAATGCCATGGGGTGACCGTTTTGCATTAATACAAATCCTATACCAATTACCGAAGCATCACACTCCAAGACAAAGGGCTGCGTGAAATCAGGGAGTGCTAAAACAAGGCATGAGCTCATCACCTGCTTCATTTTCTCGAATGTCTCCTGAGCCTTTTCTATCCAAATGAAAGCCCCCTTTTTGGTGAGATTGGTCAGTGGTGCTGTCAATTTTGAGAATCCCTTAACAAATTTCCTGTAGAAAGTGCAAAGACTGATGAAACTCTTTAGTTCTGTCACATTCCTAGGAGTTGGCCACTCAACGATCGCCCTGATCTTTTCTTGGTGTACCTATACCCCGTTCATCCCAATCATGTGCCCCATGTAGAGAATCTTTGTCATGCCAAATTCACACTTGGATTCCTTCGCATACAATTGATGACTCTCTACAATACCAAGTACTTCATCCAAATGTCGCAAATGGTCCTCCCATGTTTTGTTGTATATGAGGATGTCATCAAAGAAGACCAATAAGAACTTTCTCAGCTGCTTATTGAACACATGATTCATGCATGACTGGAAAGTAGCAGGGGAATTAGTTAGCCCGAATGGCATGACTAGAAACTCATAATGACCATAGTGGAATCTAAAGGCTATCTTGGGTACGTCCTGCTCTTGTACATTGATTTGGTGATACCCTGATCGAAGATCAATCTTCAAGAAGAATTTGGCTCCCCTGAGCTCATCCATTAATTCATCGATCCTGGGTATGGGGTACCGATTCTTGATTTTCTTCTTGTTTAGGGCCCTGTAGTCAATACACATCCACAAAATACCGTCCTTCTTGACTAAGACAACGGAAGAGGAAAATGGGCTGGAACTAGGGAGGATGTGGCCCAATTTCAACAATTCTTTAATGGTTTTTTCAATCTCGTCTTTGTAAACTTTAGGATGTTTGTGATAACTGCTTGAACCCCCTCCTCTAGCTCTATGATATGCTCAAAACCTCTATCAGGTGGAATGCTAGGAGGAATGTCACTAAATATTTTATGATGTTTGCGGAGTAATACATGTAAGCCCTCTAGAAGCTGCTGCAGATGGTCATGTGGCTCTCGGTCAGAAATAAAACACTCTACAACCCACTCTATATCACCATGCCTCATAACTGCCTCCATGTTGTGCAATGACACAATCTTTGGGGGGTACTGGTGCATGGATTGTAGGACTAATTTATTTCCATTCGGTCCTGTGAACTCCATCTCCATGGTCCTCTGATCAGTGGTGTATCTCCCAATAGAGTAAATCCATTGAACGCCAAACACTACATTTATGTTTGGTATGTCCACCACAAAGAAATCATCTGTTATTGAGTAGTTTCCCATGGTTATTGTGAGCTTGGGAATCCACTTGGTGCAACTCATCTGGTGGCCTCCAGGTATGACTACTGTGAACCCAACAAATTCCTCTGTCAAAATTCCTCTCCTCTTGACCATGTTACTATCAATGAAGTTGTGGGATGCTCCCCCATCGATCAATATGGTCACCTTGTGCCCTTGTAGGACACCTTTGACCCTGAAGGTATGGTACCTCAGAAATCCTGACATCGAGGCCATGACTGGGCCCTTAGCCCCAGCTTGTGAAGACTCCTCTCCTGATGTTGGATGTCCCTAGTCATGTGCCTACTCCACCTCCTCATCCTCATCACTGTCACTATCGTAGTATACCTCAATGTAATGGGCCTTGCCCATTCTATCCTTTCCGGTGCATATGTGCCCTGGTGCCCATGGCTCCTGACAACTGAAACATAACTTCTTTTTCCTCAATTCTCTCTGGGTGTCTTCATCCAGTTTGGGCTTGCTGACCCAATCTCTCTGAGGTGGTCTGATGTCCTTAGTCCTCAGGGTAAAAGTGGGTTTAGGTGGAAATCGACTTTTAGGTATTGCATCCTACATATCACGAGCTCTGATGACTACATCATGTAAAGAGGTAGGCGTGTAGGCCTTGACCCATTCTCGTAGAGGCTCCATTATCTCCTCAACAAACAAAATCACTAGATGACCCTCTGAAATGTCTGAAACCATCACCGCGACCCTCTGAAACTTAGATATATAGGCCTCTGGGCTACCTGTCTATTTGAGCTAAGCCAACTCTCTGAAGTGAAGCTCAGGGTTCTTCCTGTCAAATCTCTTGATGAGTTTCTGTGTGAAGTCCAAGTAGGAGGTAACCTCGGCATGTCCCAAAGTGACTAACCCATGGTACCACCACTCATGGGCCTCACCATCCAAGTGCAAGGTGGCCAATTTAATGGCATTTGTCTTTGTCATCCGGTGCAACTGGAAGTAAGTGTCGAGCTTCTGCCTCCATGATCTAGCGGAGCATTTAGAGCCCCTGTCAAAATTGGGAATACTGACCTCCCAATGGTAAGCTACAACTCAAAATTGTGTGTCATGGCCCTTACAACCTGTTTTTGCTCTTCATATCACATAACTCCGCGAAGGACATGGCTGAGTGGAAATAATCTCCTAGTCTCTTCTACTCCTCTAAATATGCTCTATAGGGCTCATCCTACTCAACCTGCATCAATGAACCTGCGGCCTCATTCCCCAAAAATTGAGGCATAGTGGGTCTGGGGGATTTGGTGTACAAGTGGGGATGGCTCTGCGTGGTAGTGCATGAGTGGATTCCTTCTCCATTGTTTAAACCCCCATTACCATTATGGTTTTGCTTCGTTGTGCCCTCCAACTAATTCTTCGCAAACTGCGCCATGAGGTCTATCATGGCCTTTTGACCCTTGGCCAAGTCATTCAAGATATTGAACAAACTGTTGATTCTGGTATCATCTTCTTCCCCCATAGTTCCTTTTCCCTTAGGTGTGATAGATGGCACTGCCTCTCCTGTCCCTTCTTCTCTAACCTCTTCTTCTTCTTCCAACCTAGGGAGATTTGGGGTTCTTCCCCTACATCTCCGATAGGTAATATTCTTCTTGTCTTCTTGTCTCATAAATCTGATTACAAATGCCCTTTAGAGCCCACAGCTATAGAGGAACATGCTCTGATACCACTGTAATATTCCTTGCCTGGGTTATACAATTTTTCCCTCACAATTTGGTTGGCAGATTTTGTCAAACAATTCAGTGATAATTTATGACAACAATCTATTTGGTAGTTTGGATGATATAACAAGTAGTTTGTATGGGTTTGTAATACCAGAGAATATATGATGATTTAGATATTCTATGAACCCCAAAATAAATGTTAACACAGTCCAAGTTATTGTTGCACTTTATTAATTCAATGATTGAGAATACCCTTGTAACAATAGCAACAATACACATCAAATATAAAATAGAAGAACCTGGAATGCAAGCTCTGTAGATGTCCTTTGAAATGTCTATGATCAGGTGGTGGGATAGAGTTATATCAGCAACAATAAAGTCGATATGTTGCCTTCTTATGGTGATTTCCAACCACTAGAATTCAGTTCATAGTTTCCTCATAGGAGTGCGCCCTAAGCTGAATATATAGCTCCTGTGTATGACGTCAACCCAACCTCTAATTTTATCAGAACTATAAACATATGACAACAACAACTAAAAACACCTTCTTCTTGTTCAACTCGGCCAACAATGGAGGAATATTGATCCAGATTATTTTCGGCACGAAATGAGAGCGTAGATATAACACATAAATATTTAGAGATATTGCAAGAGAGACAACAATATAACAGAGATATAGCGGAAATAACAAGATTCACAGATATACAGTAATACACGATTTCTATTAATGAAATAAATGTACAGAGACTGTAAAATACAGAGTGAAAGACTCGCTAGAATGGTGGCAGCTTATCTCTGAGAAGAGATGTGACAGCTACTCGCATTCGTGAGAAGATGATTACAATGAGGCTCTGAAGGCATTTTTACAATAATCAGGAATGCCAAAAACCATAGACATCCAAGAACCTAGCCCTGGGAGATGAAGCGCCAAAAGTCATGTGGGCCCCGTTTGGGTAAGTTGGTGCATCAACTTCCCGGGGTCATAACTTTTGCATACAATCTC
Source organism: Picea engelmannii (assembly GCA_009831015.1). Taxonomy (NCBI): domain Eukaryota; kingdom Viridiplantae; phylum Streptophyta; class Pinopsida; order Pinales; family Pinaceae; genus Picea; species Picea engelmannii. Next base: position 1,753,926 of record ML776959.1, read on the forward strand.
CGTTTTAGGTGTATGATAGCTCGTTAGAAAGATATATCCGAGGACTGCAACTTTTGGATGAGAAACATCAATTTGTGATCCATGTTGTTCCCCATTTTCTCAAAAAACATCGTTTAGGGCCTCAAAATGGCCCCGGAAGTTAAGAACTGCTAAAAATAGTAAATTACCAAAATTGCCAGAAACATGTTTTGGGCCAGTTGGAGAAGGTGGGTGGCCACTGATATCCACCTGGATCAATCCTCCCTCCTTAGGAAGCAATGGTCTCCATTGCGTTGAGTTCCCAGGGGAGAGGGGAAAGCGATTGTTGAATCTAAATCTTGGTGAGTTGCTTGCTTTGTTGGAACCGTCGCGCTGCTTGGTTTGTTGAAGGTTGTCACAAACCCGTGGCTTGAAGGCTTGGACCTTTTTAACCATTCTGGCAACATGAGATGACTGTGTGTAGAAGGAATCTTTGTGCTTTGCTGCAACCTTGTCGACCTACTTCTGGTGGATAAAAGGTGCTTGGGCCGAGGCTGTAGTGGTTGCAATATCCTTTTGTTCTCCTTTTGAACAGATTGTGGAGAAGATGAATTTTGTAGTATGAGATACTACCTTGCGAAACTGTTTAGGTGGGGTAGTAGTTGGAACTACCTCTGGCATCCTGTAGAGATGACCCCCTAGAGTAATAATGACACTACGGGGTCGAGACTCATAGATAGCATGGCGTTTCCACATATATGGCTGGCCCAAGAGAACATCACAGACATCTAGTGGGGCAACATCACATAATACCTCATCCTTGAAGGGTTAGATGCAGTATGAAAATCGACATTGTTGGCTGACACGAAGATCTCGTCCTTGACGAAGCCACTCGATGTTGTATGGTTGTGGGTGTGGTGTTGTTGACAATCCCAACTGTTTGATGACCTCTGCTGAAATGAGGTTCTTATGGCTTCCACTATCAATAATAAAATGCAGCGGGGTCCCCTTCACCCACATCTGTGAATGAAAAAGGCGCTCCCCCTCTTCTGGATCTGTTGGTTCTTCTGGTTGAATTGCTGCGGTCGCGACAATAGCAGTGGGGTCTGTGTCGATGATTTGTCTTTTACCAGTATTTTCAGAATCAGATTCTAAATTAGGGTTCGACTCCTTGTGTAGCGCACCTTTTCTGCTACGAAGGTTTAATCGATCTTAAAAGAAGACTATAACACCACTTTGTAGATAACTCATACAGATGTTGTTTAACCCACATGCATTTAAACAATAAACACATTCAACACAGAGTATTCCTATGAATTACTGCCATAATCAGTAAGCAATTAGATTTTCATATCAATTCATATACACAACGGAAAACATGATACATAAGAAGCACAGTCATGCAAAAAATGATTAAAACATAATCAGATACTTATCTTTGCAACAGTGGCAGTTCGACCAACCAAGTGCAGGCCTTCCACCAACCTCCCAGCCTTAGACCACACTGCTCATCAGCTCAGCAGTGAGTCACCCCCGAGCTGGGACTAAGCTCCACCCCAAGGAAAGGAATCCTAGGCTAGGTTGAGGTTACAGGGAAAACAACATAGAATGACTGGAAGGATTCTTCCCAGGATGCCATCTTACACCCACTACTCCCAAACTCTCATTCCCCACACGCCTGTTCCGCTCGGGAGTATACACCTTCACAAGCACAGTCCATCGGTGCTACACCTCGCTCTTTGGGTCTCAGCAACAGGCCAGATTAGGAAGTCTCAGAGCCCGAAGCTGGTGCTGGACACTCTCTGGAAGAAACCACTTCCCAACAAACTCTCTTTCCTGGAAAGAGTTGCTCACAGACCTGACAACTTGCCTCTTCCAACAAAAATCACCTCCCTCACCTGGAGAGAGGTTTCACACAGGTTTGACAAAGACTTACACTGGCCAGTAAGCCTCGCGCAGTCCAGCGCTGCGTGGCCACAACAGTCAATTGGGAACAGAGACACAGGCTTCCCAAACTGGTTCAGCAAACATAGGATAGTCTTCATGGTTTTAGTTTCGGGATTGCACGAGGTGTGCCGAGATCCCATGCAGAGGCTCCAACTATTCAGACAAAAGATGTACCGGCTATCTCCGAAATCAACACAGGCTTTTCGGCTTTCAGGGTTGCACCCCGAGTATTCTTATAGAGGTTGGACCGTTCATGTTCAGACAGTCGGGTGGAATGGAGGAGCGAGAGCCTTCATGGCTTACCTCATCTGTTTTATTTGCATGCATTAGGGTGGACACTTGTCACCCTTGAAACTGCATGCGTTCCTCGACATGCATTACCTTTCTCATGGTTAGGAACTTAGGATAAAACATAAATGGCACATGTTCTTTTGGAATAATAATAAAATATTATTCCCAGGCTTAAGCCCCCTAGGCTCAACACTTAGCCCCTTTCCCACCTTCCAACCCCTAATTCCTTGCCCACTCTGTGGATGCTCAGTCCCCCTTCACTCATTCATCGTGGTCGATCTGCACCTAGCGGTGTTTATATTTTATTAAATGTTATGCATACATACAAGTACAACAACAGGCTCCTGGCCTCAACACTTAGGCTCCTTGGCCTAATAACACATAAGCCTCCAGCTTATAAGAACTCGGCTCACCAACCTATAAATCATAATTACAATTCTTTTCAGAACATAGTTCACTATGGGGCTCGGCCTTGGGGACACTACAATTCCCCTCCCCTTATTTTTGCACTGTCCTCAGTGCAACTTTACACAACATCTGCAAGATTTTCAAAAA
>ML776959.1:1777628-1798779 GCA_009831015.1 Picea engelmannii
GGTTTTGGTTTTCCTATGGCTTTTATCTTTTACCAGCTGCTTTTACCTCCTGGGCCTTTAGCCCCTTCTTCCCACAAGACAAGATGTACCCGGGTGGTCCTCCTAATGGCTAGACTAGGGGAATGGGATAGATGAGCGGGGTTTTATGATGAAAAAGTGGTAATATGAAGGGAACRGACGATGGTTCTTCAAACCCCCTTTGGTGGCTAACCAAAAACCAATGGATACCAACTTGCTAAGCTACCCCATCAATCACCCCAACAATGGTCAAGTGGATTAGTGTAAAGTCCAAGCAGTTATCTGAAATGAAAGAGATCTAATGCATACATAAGGAGGTTATAATGATCAAATATGACACATACCATGATACCTTGGACCAATTACCTCATGAAGCAAGAGCCTTCTTTGATACAATCCCAGGCCGGTAGTGATGGAGGCTGGTACTTCTGGCAGGACAAATCTGGATGAGAAGAAGAAGGTGGGTCCTCCAGGACCATGCTCAGGTCGCTCCTGCTCTAGGTACTCCATGTCTAGGACCATGTGGGCCTCGAGACATGATCTCCTAGTTATCCCTAGATATCGGGGATAACAGGCGGAATAATTCTGCAGTTGGAAGTATTTCTTCATGCCAAGCAACCATGTCTCGGCATCTTCCTCCTTCTTATGTTCTCCATTGAATGTTGGAGGCTTAATCTTTTTCATCTCTCCTTTCAATTCCTCCCTTCCAGATTTTCGATGTTTTCTGGTAGGGGACGGGCTTGAGCTACTGTGTGTCTTCCTGTCAGAATGTCTTTGGGAGCGACTAAGATGTCGGCTACCATTCCTCGACCTACTTCTTCTCCCATGGGTTCTGCAACTCTCCGTCATACTTGAGTCTCTTCCCTTCTCGAGTTTCTTCTCTATTCTTTCCAGGCTCTTCAAAAATTTCAAGTTTAATGCACCCTGCCGATCCCTGACTTTCATGAGCTTTCGGCTATCAGCTCGGCGAGCCTGGGCCTCTCTTTGCAATCCTTCAATGATTCTCATTATGTGTCCTTCCTTATCCTTCTCTTTTCCATGCCCATTGGAGTTCGATCCTTTGATTCCCAGATTAACATCCTTTCCTTCCTGTTTGTCTTCTATTTCGGGGGTAATATGCACCTTTCCCCACTCCATACTCGGTGTTGGTTAACTGGAGTCCTGTCCTCCGTTGAACTCTGCACATGCACTGTGCAATTAAATTCGAAGTTTGTCAGGTCATTACTCCTTTGGAACAATCCATAACATTTATAAGCCAATACGAACAAGAATGAAAGACATTTTGATTTAATTAAGTTTTTCTTTGAGCTCTCATTCGGGTCTGCAATTTCCGGGACTTCAGAACTTCGGAATCTCGGTCCACGAAGATTCGACAGTTAAATATTCGTAACCCAAGTCACCCTTTTGGCAACTCACGATCTCGCAAGTTCGTGAGTCGAAAACCTTCGGCTCATTCCTCCAAACACCGATACCCAAGATGCGACAAGGGTATGGCTCTCTCCTTGCTAAGGTCTGCTATGCATGACCGTAGTCTAGGGCTAAGTGCTAGCACTCTTCGCTACTTGTACCTTCGTGAGCTGTGGCATCCAACCCTAGTACCTCCCTTTCATGAAACCCTGAGAAGCGATGTTGAATTTTCTCCTCTCGTTCTTGCTACTTCGCGACTTTGCGAGTTTCAATGTCGAGCTCTCATGCCCTTATATCGCGAGTTCCTGAAATCGCGAATTACTTTATCCTCCGGGCCCACAACACAGTTGTTGCCCTTCACCATTGTGGCATGTGGTACGTTCATGAGCCCCCACGTCACTTTTTAATGATGTCATCGGGTCCCACCTCTCTCGCTTCTCTTCTCGACCCACTGCCATGTGGTACATCTCCATGTGTCCACATCCATTCCAAGAAAAAATCCAACGGTCAGATCTTTCTCAGATCTATGGTGCAGATCCTTTCGACGTTTTGGGCTTCCAAACGCTGATGCGCTCTAACTCCCGTTATCCCTCCAGGCTAGACTTGTGGTTCACACGATCTCCCCTTATATGACCACAGTCATACCTCCTATCGGGGTTTCAGACTTTCCAATGCCGAAGCACATATGTCCTCAGGATTCGTGATTCCTTGAACCTTGATTTCCCGATGGATGACTCTCCTTTTGGAACTTTCCCGAATGCCTCGATCTCGGCCATGCGTCCCCAAGAATGGACGATCCTCGCCGCTTCTCTCTATTTCGCAATTTCTAATGCTCTGGGTGCCTTGTCTTCAGGATTCGTGAAACGCTGAACCCTGATATGCCGATGGGCTCCCAATCTCGGGATTTCGCAACTTGCGATTCCCCGATGACAAAGTTCTATGTCAACTCAAAACCCTGGTAGTTGATATACCGATGGGTCGCTCGATCTTCGCCACGTGTCCCCACAAACGGACGGCTCGGATCATTCCCAGGACTTTTACCATGAAAGTTCCCGACCTCCTGCCATCGTGACTCCCAATTTCATGAATGCCGATATCCCGATATTTCAACATGCGAAATGCCGACGGGCTCTTTATTATCACCACCTGTCCCTTCGAGATGGACGGTCCTAACTAATTCAAAATTTCACGTATCGCGATTTCCATACTCATGTGCAATATCAAAAGGGCTTTAAACCTCGTGCACACTTTTCAGATCTGACAGTCACAAGGGTTCACCTTCCCTCCCAAATAGATCCTAGAGCTCCTACACCACCGGTGTGGAGTCCTCTCTCCCTATGGACTCATACCACACTGGATGTGGTTTCATAACACCGCTATACCTCTTGAGCTTTAAAACTCGTCAAGTAACTCCTTGACATTTTGGAGCAAACCAGGGTATGAAATTTACCTTCCAGACCCAATTTCCCCTCGCATTCTTGGTCCAAAGACTGCTCCACTGGCCCATCTAGGCTCAGTGTTGAAACCTTGGCTCTGATACCAAACTGTAGCGCACCTTTTCTGCTACGAAGGTTTAATCGCTCTTAAAAGAAGACTATAACGCCACTTTGTAGATATCTCATACAGATGTTGTTTAACCCACATGCATTTAAACAATAAACACATTCAACACAGAGTATTCCTATGAATTACTACCATAATCAGCAAGCAATTAGCTTTTCATATTAATTCATATACATAGCGGAAAACATGATACATAAGCAGCACAATGATGCAAAACATCATTAAAACATAATCAGATACTTATCTTTGCAACAGTGGTAGTTTCACCAACCAAGTGCAGGCCTTCCACGAACTTCCCAGCCTTAGACCAAACTGCTCATCAGCTTAGCAGTGGGTCACCCCCGAGCTGGGACTAAGCTCCACCCCAAGGCAAGGAATCCTAGGCTAGGCTGAGGTTACAGGGAAAACAACACAGAATGACTGGAAGGATTCTTCCCAGGATTCCATCTTACACCCACTACTCCCAAACTCTCATTCCCCACATGCATGTTCCGCCTGGGAGTATACACCTTCACAAGCACAGTGCATCGGTGCTACACCTCCCTCTCTGGGTCTCGGCAATAGGCCGGATCAAGAAATCTCAGAGCTCGAAGCTGGTGCTGGACACTCTCTGGAAGAAACCACTTCCCAACAAACTCTCTCTCCTGGAAAGAGTTGCTCACAAACCTGACAACCTGCCTCTTCCAACAACAATCACCTCCCTCACCTGGAGAGAGTTTTCACACAGGTTTGACACAGACTTACACTAGCCAGTAAGCCTCGCGCAGTCCAGTGTTGCGTGGCCACAACAGTCAATTGGGAACACAGACACATGCTTCCCAAACTGGTTCAGCAAACATGGGATAGTCTTCACGGTTTTGGTTTCGGGATTGCATGAGGTGTGCAAAGATCCCATGCACAGGCTCCAACTATTCAGACAAAAGATGTACCTTCTATCTCCAAAATCAACACAGGCTTTTCGGCTTTCAGGGTTGCACCCCGGGTATTCTTGCAGAGGTCATACTGTTCATGTTCAGACAGTCGGGTGGAATGGAGGAGCGAGAGCCTTCACGACTTACCTCGTCTGTTTTATTTGCATGCATTAGGGTGGACACTTGTCACCCTTTGAAACTGCATGCGTTCCTCGGCATGCATTACCTTTCTCATGGTTAGGAACTTAGGATAAAACATAAATGGCACATGTTCTTTTGGAATAATAATAAAATATTATTCCCAGGCTTAAGCCCCCTAGGCTCAACACTTAGCCCCTTTCCCACCTTTCGACGACTAATTCCTTGCCCACTCTGTGGATGCTCAGTCCCCCTTCACTCATTCATTGTGGTCGGTCTACACCTAGCGGTGTTTATATTTTATTAAATGTTCTGCATACATACAAGTACAACAACATGCTCCTGGCCTTCAACACTTAGGCTCCCTGGCCTAATAACACATAAGCCTCCAGCTTATAAGAACTCAGATCACCAGCCTATAAATCATAATTACAATTCTTTTCAGAACATGGTTCACTACGGGGCTCGACCTCGGCCTTGGGGACACTACACCTTGTCTTTGATCTCAGCCACCAATGACTGTTTTGAGCGACATTCATCAGTGTTGTGCTAGGGGCTTTTGTGGAAATCACACCATTTTCTGGTGTCCTTCTTTGTCTTCCCGTGACCCTTCTTTTCCTGTGGCTTGGACTGGTTTTCGGGGAGACTGTTTGTTAGGGTTGTCTTTGTCATACTTTGGTTGTTGTGGATTTGTAGACCCGAACTCCCCTTTGTTCTGGTGCTTAAATTTCTTCTCAATTTTAACAACATATCGATAGGCAACACCGAGTGATGAGATGTCCATAAAATCCATTTCAGTTTGGATGTATCTATGTAGAGCCCCACGGTATTTCAGAACCAAATGTTGTTCGGAGTCTTTGATACCCAGCTTGGTGCGCAAGGTATGGAAGTTATTGGTGAAATCTGGAACTGATTGGCCCCTCTCTTGCCGCAGTGTGGTCCATCTCATGTACTAGTCCTCATAGTTGCCAAGAGGGTAATATTGTTCCTTGACAACATCCACAAAAAAATCCCAAGTGGGCTCGGCCCCATATATTCCAGACTCCTCTATGGAACTCTGCTCCTAGTAAATTTCCCACCAATGTTTGACATGGGGGAGAGACTTAAGGAGTGTGAAGGTGATCTTTTCCTTGTCGGAAAAATTATGAACAAAGAAATAACCTTCTAGCAGGTTTAACCATTTATCTAGGGCATCTGCATCTATTTGACCTTCAAATAAAGGAATATCAAAATTAACCTGTACCTTGAAAGGCAATGTGCCTCCAAAGTGGCCGCTTGATGAAGATGTGCCTGATGCTATCGAGAGGCGTTGAAGGATGTGGAATTTTTTTTCCATCATTTCGTCCCCCTGTCGCGTGAGAGATTGCTCAAGCAACAGACTGATAGGATCGTCTTCTCTGTTGTTTTTCTTTTCTTCCACCATTGAGGATTTCTTGGGTGTGCGAGAGCGATTTTCCTCAAGAGAGACAAACTCGAGACCCAACTTGCTATACTCAGACCTCGTCGGGGACATGCACTGAAAAACGATCAAGAGCATCTTGCTCTGATACCATTGATCCAGATTATTTTTGGCACGAAATGAGAGCAGAGATATAACACATAAATATTTAGAGATATTAAAAGAGAGATAACAATATAACAGAGATATAGAGAAAATAACAAGAGTCACAGATATACAGTAATACACGATTTCTATTAATGAAATAAATGTACAGAGACTGTAAAATACAGAGTGAAAGACTCGCTAGAATGGTGGTAGCTTATCTTTGAGAAGAGATGTGATGACTACTCACATCCGTGAGAAGATGATTACAATGAGGCTTTGAAGGCCTTTTTACAATAAGCAGGAATGCTAAAAACCCTAGACATCCGAAAACCTAACCCTGGGAGATGAAGCGCCAAAAGTCATGTGGGCCCCGTTTGGGTATGTTGGTGCATTAACTTCTCGGGGTCGTAACTTTTGCATACGATCTTTGTTTTAGGCGTATGATAGCTCGTTGGAAAGATATATCCGAGGAATACAAATTTTGGATGAGCAACATTGATTTGTGATCCATGATGCTCCCCGTTTTCTCAAAAAAATCGTTTAGGGCCTCAAAATGGCCCCGAAAGTTAAGAACTGCTAAAAATAGTAAATTACCAAAATTGCCAGAAACATGTTTTGGGCCAGTTGGAGAAGGTGGGTGGCCATCGATATCCACGTAGATCAATCCTCCCTCATTAGGAAGCAATGGTCTCCATTGCGTTGAGTTCTCGGGGGAGAGGGCAAAGCGATTGTTGAATCTGAATCTTGGTGAGTTGCTTGCCTTGTTGGAATCATCGTGCTGCTTAGTTTGTTGAAGGTCGTCACGAACCTATGGCTCAAAGGGTTGGACCTTTTTAACCAGTCTGGCTACATGAGATGACTGTGTGCAGAAGGAATCTTTGTGCTTTGCTGCAACCTTGTCGACCTGCTTCTGGTGGATAGAAGGTGCTTGGGCCGAGGCTGTAGTGGTTGCAGTATCCTTTTGTTCTCCTTTTGAACAGATTGTGGAGAAGATGAATTTTGTAGTATGAGATACTACCTTGCGAAACTGTTTAGGTGGGGCAGTAGTTGGAACTACCTCTGGTATCCTATAGAGATGACCCCCTAGAGTAATAATGACACTACAGGGTCGAGACTCATAGATAACATGGCGTTTCCGCATATATGGCTAGCCCAAGAGAACATCATAGACATCCAGTGGGGCAACATCACATAATACGTCATCCTTGAAGGGTTGGATGCCGTATGAAAATCGACACTGTTGGCTGACACAAAGATCTCGTCCTTGGCGAAGCCACCCGATGTTGTATGGTTGTGGGTGTGGTGTTGTCGACAATCCCAATTGTTTGACAACCTCTACTGAGATGAGGTTCTTCTGGCTTTCGCTATCAACAATAAAATGCAGCGGGGTCCCCTTCACCCACATCTGTGAATGAAAAAGGTGCTCCCCCTCTTCTGGATCTGTTGGTTCTTTTGGTTGAATTGTTGTGGTCGCGACAATAGCAGTGGGGTCTGCGTCAATGATCTGTCTTTTACCAGTATTTTTAGAATCAGATTCTGAATCAGGGTTCGACTCCTTGTCTTTGATCTCGACCACCAATGACTGTTTTGAGCGACATTCATCGGTGTTGTACCAGGGGCTTTTGTGGAAATCACACTATTTTTTGATGTCCTTCTTTGTCTTCTTGTCACCCTTCTTTTCCTGTGGCTTGGACTAGTTTTTGGGAGACTGTTTGTTAGGGCTGTCTTTGTCATACTTTGGTTGTTGTGGATTTGCAGACCCGAACTCCCCTTTGTTCTGGTGCTTAAATTTCTGCTTGATTTTAACAACATATCGATAGGCAACACCGAGTGATGAGATGTCTAGAAAATCCATTTCAGTTTGGATGTATCTGTGTAGAGCCCCACGGTATTTTAGAACCAAATGTCGTTTGGAGTCTTTGATACCCTGCTTGGTGTGCAAGGTATGGAAGATATTGGTGAACTCCGAAACTGATTGGCCCCTCTCTTGCTGCAGTGTGGTCCATCTCATGTATTGGTCCTCATAGTTGCTAACAGGGTAATATTGTTCCTTTACCACATCCACAAAAAAATCCTAAGTGGGCTCGGCCCCATATATTCCAGACCCCTCTGTGGAAATCTACTCCCAGTAAGTTTCCCACTAATGTTTGACATGGGGGAGAGCCTTAAGGAGTGTGAAGGTGATCTTTTCCTTGTCGGAAAAATTATGAACAGAGAAATAACCTTCTAGAAGATTTAACCATTTATCTAGGGCATCTGCATCTATTTGACCTTCAAATACGAGAATATCAAAATTAACCTATACCTTGAAAGGTGATGTGCCTCCAAAGTGGCCGCTTGATGAAGATGCGCCTGATGCTATTGGGATGCGTTGAAGGATGTGGGAAAAATTCTCCATCATTTCGTCTCTCTGTCGCGTGAGAGCTTGCTCAAGCAACAGACTGATAGGATCGTTTGCTCCGTCGTTTTTCTTTTCTTCCGCCATTGAGGGTTTCTTGGGTGTGCGAGAGTGATTGTCCTCAAGAGAGACAAGCTCGAGACCCAACTTTCTATACTCAAACCTCGTTGGGGACATGCACTGAAAAGGATCAAGAGCAGCCTGCTCTGATACCACTGATCCGGAGCGGAGATATAACACATAAATATTTAGAGATATTGCAAGAGAGACAACAATATAACATAGATATAGCGGAAATAACAAGATTCATAGATATACAGTAATACCCGATTTCTATTAATGAAATAAATGTACAGAGACTGTAAAATACAGAGTGAAAGACTCGCTAGAATGGTGACCTCTTCTCTGAGAAGAGATGTGACGGCTACTCGCATCTGTGAGAAGATGATTACAATGAGGCTCTGAAGGCCTTTTTACAATAAGCAGGAATGCCAAAAACCTTAGACATCCAAAAACCTAACCCTGGGAGATGAAGCGCCAAAAGTCATGTGGGCCCCGTTTGGGTAAGTTGGTGCATCAACTTCCTGAGGTCGTAACTTTTGCATACGATCTTTGTTTTAGGCATATGATAGCTCGTTGGAAATATATATCTGAGGACTACAACTTTTGGATGAGAAACATCGATCTACGATCCATGTTGCTCCCTGTTTTCTCAAAAAACATCGTTTAGGGCTTCAAAATGGCCCTGGAAGTTAAGAACTGCTAAAAATAGTAAATTACCAAAATTGCCAGAAACATGTTTTGGGCCAGTTGGAGAAGGTGGGTGGCCACAGATATCCACCTGGATCAAATATCAATCCCCAAGTATCAATCGACTTTCCTCTGTGTTGATATTTTAGTTCTGGGTAATATATTGTTTCCTGCCACCAAGGTATGCACCCAACATCAACATAACATGCCTAGAAAAGGGAGACCCGACCCCCACACTTACATTTTCACCTTCTGCAAGGAGATATGCACCCAACCTATATAGATCACGCCCTGGGCAAGGGATACGACCCCAACATTGGTATTTCCGATTTCTGCAATGAGATATGCACCCCTAAGGTAATGGGTACACCCCACACAAGTAATAAATCACCCAACAATATGAGAAATCGCTCAAGCTATCTTCAACTTAGCAAAACGAAGGAGGAAGTCACCCAAGTAAAGAAAAAATGCCCAACCGTGAAATAAACTCGTTCTCCTTGATTAAATCGATCCCCACACATCCAGATTAATTATCAAATGAAGGAACTCAATCCGGTGAAGTGCACTGAAGAAATTTGAAGCGACTTCTTCCTCATATCTGACTAGGGTGTATAGTTTCAACACCGAAACCAGAGATAGATGAAGGGTTTCCAAAAACCCTAGACTCTTTCCTTAAGAGCTCTCAAAATCAATTTTCCAAATGAGTGAATGCAAAAATGAGGGGCACCTCCTCTTTTCCCATCTTTTATTCCTTCATTGAATTAACTCTCGCTCACTTTACTTTTTAATTTTATTTTAAAGTCACTTTATGCTTGCACACTTCAAAATTTTTAAGTGACTTTCTCTTTCCTAAGACCCATGTCTTCCTTTTTCCCTTTTTCACTTTATAAGGTCATTTCCAAGGAAAAAGTTGAGTTCCCTAGGTAACTTTTCCAACTTAGCCTACAGGAACCAAATTAGGCTAGTGGAACCATTCCTTATGTTTCATAGGCCAGCGGGGACATTACAGGCATACAAAGAATCGACTCCAAGTTCATGAACAAAATGGGATTTGATGGCAAAATGATTAGGAAAAAATGGGCAACGCATCCAAAATCCCATAGATCTATGTATACGACCAAGAAATGAAGGTTTTGGTAATGAAAGTCAAACAGGAAATGGGGACATCAAGTGTGTGAAAGCATAATCATCTACAAAAGATGCATCATCTATTGCTACTAGTACAACAAACCAGGTGTAGAAGTAGGAACAATATTGCAATCATTGTGGCAAAACATGACATGTGCAAGCTAAGTGTTGGAACTAACATTCATGTAATATTTGTGTTTTTAACAAATGGTGATCATCACACATATTAACAAAGGAAAATATCAATGTCTCACATATATTAGTAAATTGTGGTTAGAAGTATGTGCATGAATGACACAAAATTACTCTTATGTTGAAAATATTATAAAAGGGAAAATCTTCCAAAGTATAAAATAATTTGCCACATAAAAAATCAATGAGATAGTTGGTCTTGAAAAGTCAAATTGTCCTTTAAGGGAAGTGAAAAGAGTAATGTCAACTTCCCATGGTTAACTCAAGGTTTTCAATTTATTTTCGGGTCATTTTTTGAATAAATCAAATTGTACTTATTTTCAACTTGTAATGTTTTGTGATAATCCAAAAAACTTTTGTAATGGTTAATGGTAAGACAATGAAAACCTTGGATATGATGAATTGGTCAAGAGTGTTCCATTGAAATCTCATGAGATTGTTAAGGGTAAGACAAAGAAATCCTTGATATTAATAAGATGATGCAATTCAAATGGTTGACTCAAAATCCAAACTTATAAAGAATAGTGTAGCTCATTATAGTTGAAGACAGAGATACATCTATTTGCAATCTATTAATATTGTTTACTAATTTTAATCCTTGAAATAAACATTGTTTACTAATTTTAATCCTTGAAATAAACATTGTTTACTATTTTTAATCTATTTTTGTCTTGACATATGTATTTAGCCTAATAATCCTAAAGTTTATTTAGTTAAATATTTTTCCTAAATTAATAAAGTTATTCTAAAAATTGTGTATTTCCTAGATTAATCTTGTCACATCCTTGTCATAGTGACTATCTTTGAGTTGTTGATAAGAACACTTAACATATTAAGATAAGGCCTGAAAGGTTATATATATACTCCTTCTCACCCACTATGTAATAATATTTTTCCAAAAAACATTTTTAAAGTTTAACATGGTATCAGATCAACAAGTCTAGTTCGAAACTCTTCAATTCTTCTTTAAGATTCTTTGTCTATCGAAAACAAAACTGTAAATCTATTTCGATTTATTGGAAAATCTGATTTTTTTTTTTTAGATCTCCCGATTATGTGAAAGATCTTAAAGAAAATGATATAAATAAAAGGGTTCATTTGAGTCTAGATCTATTGTCACAGACTCTAGATCTAAAATCTGAAATGTTTTAGCCTTTGTAGATCTAAGAAAAATCCAAGAACTATATAAATGGAATTAAAACGGCTCTACATTGTAAAATTGCTCAAATATTTATAGATTTTGCAGTTATTTTCCATTGAGCCATTGCTCAATATATTTATTTATTTATTCTAACCACTCAAATCAAATCATAGATAGTTGCTGGGTTGGCGCTCATACAGCAAGAAACGCCTCTCCTCCGACGGATTCAAATCAACCCTTCCAATCCTGGTATTGTCGACTTCTGTGCAGCATAGCGTCCAATTTCTCATGATCTCGACCCAGAAATCTTCTTGACCGGTTCGCCACGCTGGCCTTCCTGGCACGTAAAATGTCCTGATTAATTAGACTTGATGACCACAGGCTGGAGTATGAATTTTTTTTTTTTTTTTTTGGTTTTTTTTTAGAGATATTTATTTGAAATTCAGCTAGAAATTGTTAGATTTACATATTTAAATAATTAATTTTGTGCCTTAAACTGTTCTTTTGATTAATTAGATTTAATAACCACAGGTTACATATTTTTTGTTGCTAGAATATTTAATGATTTTATTTTTTTAATATTTTTTTTTGAGATATTTGTTCAAAATTCAGCTAGAAATTATTAGATTAGCATATTTGAATGATTATTTCTATGTAATCCGAGTGTCCCAATGTTTTTTCAGCATGCTGAATCAATTTTTCCATTCAAAAATAACTTTTAAACACTAGAAAATAATGATTTCAAACAAATTTATATCCCCATTAACTAAAAAAACCAGAACATAAAAGAACATAAAAGAGATGAACAACTCCAAACCAAAGTGGTGTAAATGCTAATTTTATATTCATTTGGTGAAAAGCTCAATACATATACTGTTTTTAATGGAAGATCACATTTAAGGTAATAAAAAATAGAAAAAAGTGTGGAAGTGTTTTCTGGGAAGTTATATAATTTATGACATTCAAGGTTGATGAATGTTATAGGTACAAGTGTTAAATGTAAAATTGGTGTTACAAGGGTTGTTTTGTTAAAGGATTTTTTTTTAATTATTTTCATGCATTTTATGTGGGTCTAATGGTTAAGAACCCAAGTTCAAATCCTAATAGTTAAGAATCTGTGCTTCCTCCTAAGAGGTAGTAAGTTCAAATCCAAAGAGGATAGGGTATGTATATCTTCATGGGGTGATATTTTAAATTAGGGAGAGCAATTTTTTTACATTGTAACTGAAGTCTTGAATGTTATTGTTCACGAAAGGAGGGCACAATCATTTTTTGAATTAAATTTTAAAAATTTGACTAATTGAAAGAAAATTGTAATTTGTAATCAAAGCATTGATAAGAGTACAATAAAATTTACTCTATCAACATCTTTTTCATGATTATAAGAAAGTCAAAGCCAAATCTCAATAACAATTCATATACAATTCTTCCCTATAAAATAAAAATAAATATATAATTTTATTTAACTATAAAATACAGATAAATAATAAATATGTTTTGGATATGATTGAAAAATTCATATACAATTCTTCCCTAACATTAAATCATTAAAAAAGTCCCTTTAAATCATTAAAACGAAATAATATTTTTTCCACATAATTAAATGTTAATCTATAAATTATAAGTCTCCATGGCATGAAAGATTATGTTTGCTAACCTATGCACAATAAGGCGACTCTTCATCACATAACTTAGATTTGGAAAGAAGGGCATGCTCAAACATAGAGGTTTCCTTAAAGATGCACAAAGTAACTTGAGATGTATCAAATAACTCACCCTTGAAACTTTTCTAATGCTTTTAACATATTTGATAAGTTTACTTGATTCATAATATTGAAAATTGAAACTTTGAATGGGTGGAATAGTCTTGTCACACTTTTTATTGAAAGCGACCTTAGTTAATTTGGGTAACTATTTGTCATTAAACATATGTTGACATGTAACGCTTTAGAATCTAATGTGATAATATCCAAGACAGCATGCAAAGGTGAAGGAAGAGCTTTGTGTGCTTTGTCAATAAGTGTGGTTGCAAGTACATATTTTCAGCATTTCTAAATGCTTTGTAAATGTTTAAGAGATTGAGCTAGTGATTTTTTTAGTATGTATTGGTCATAAAGTTACTATAATATAATAGTAAATAATTTTTCTTTTTCATTTGAATATGTGTATGTTCAATTTCCTAAAACCTATAAATGTAGATTTTTTTTTAAATTATTTAAATGTAGATTATTTTTTTAAATTATGACAATTTTATGATTATTATATTTTTTAATTTTGAATAATTTTCCAATTTTTATATTTAAAAGTGATGATTTATTTTAAATATTATATATGAAAATAACATTACAAGGTTTATAATGTTTTAAATATGTATATTTAACAACTTTTGGAGGTTATATTTAAGAGAAGGTAGTCTAATATTATTATTGAAATAACATTACAAGGTTTACAATGTTTTAAATATGTATATTTAACAAATTTTGGAGGTTATATTTAAGAGAAGGTAGTCTAATATTATTATTGAAATAATCATTCTTGTCCATATTAACAAATGGTTCATTCATACTCCTAAGGAGTTTGACTACTTCTTAGTCTTCACACTTTTATATACTAAGTTCACTAATAATCTTATGTTTTGTTATAAGATAAGTGGAAATATTACTTGTTCACTATGTTGGAATAATTCTATATTTGTTGTTTTCATGAAATCCCAATTGAATTTGGAGAAATTTGGAGAAATTCTTGAGGTTGTGACTTTGATTGTGAACATTTCTTTTAAATATTCTAATAAACAATATTACACATTCATCCTCATAATTAATAGTAAGGTGAGACAAACTTGAAGAAGTGTTAAATATGATCCTCAACTCTCACTAATCCGTTCTTGTTAAAATTACGCAATTGACCAAGGTTGGCTCTAAGGAAGTCATGTTAAATCATCCCCTAACTTTAGGGGTGTGGCATACTTCCATAAGGCCATGTCACATAAAAGAGGAATGGATTTTTTACTTTGCAAGTCATGCCATGTGCTTTAGCAATGTCTTTAGAAGGAATTGCACTTTTGATTTGACTAAAAACCCATAACTCTATCTCCATACAAGCTTAGTGATTCCCCTAGTTGTGAACTAAGCACATAAATACAATTGAGGAAGAAAGGTGGAAGAAGAAAAAAGGAAAAATTCAAAGATTCTAATTTAATCTTAAATCATCATGAAATGTAACAATACTATAAACAAAAATAAAATCATCATAAAATGTAACAATACTATAAACAAAAATAAAATCATCATGAAATGTAACAACATTATAAATCATCATGAAATGTAACAATACTATAAACAAAAATAAAATCATCATAAAATGTAACAATACTATAAACAAAAATAAAAAGGAAAAATGATTCCCTAAAACAAAGAAAAAAAAAAGAGATTATGGTTTGAACTCCCAATATGAAAAAAAAGGAGGGAAAATCATTTTCCCAACGAATTTTCCATGACAATGGAGAAAAAAAATAAAATAAAATAAATTATTAGAAGATTAGATTTTAGATAAAATTCCTAATAAAACAAATTAAAAACATTTTTTTACTTCCTATGAGTTGTTAAAATGTTTTTGAGTAAATCCATTACAAAATTTAGAAACAACTAACACCTAAAATTTGTACGAGAAAAAGTGAGTTTTCTTAGTAAGGATGAGTTCGAGGGTAAAATGTGAAAAAATGAAATAATTTTAAGAAAAATAAAAAGGAGAGAAAATAAAGTAAATAAGTAAGAAAGGAAGAAATCAAATATAAAAATAAAATTAATTTCTATGGAAAACATTGTTGAAAAAGAAAGAGAGGAAATAAGAAGTATCAAAAATAAATTAAGGATAAAATTGCAATACAACATGTGGCACTTGTGCAAAATTGATTACCTCAAATTTTGCTTTAATTTAGGGTTCATTTTAAGTGTATATATATTAATTTGTTTTTTATATAAACAAATAAGTTGAACACAATTTTGAAGGTTTACTGGAGGGCACATGTCTCTTTCATATCTTTGACTCTAAAGTCCTTTTAGAAATTGTGTGATTGTTCAATGTAATTGATAACAAGTGTTGCATGGCAGCGAAGTCTTTGCCGAGTTGAATTGGGGATAAATGCATATGGATGGGGAAAAAGTAGCGGGGCAAATGGATATTGCAGTGCAGATGTGGCAAGCAACATGAAGGACAGGTGGCAAGCATGGAAGAAATGACATACTCTGTATATGTGTGAGTTTAAAAAAACTATTAAACACAATTTTATGACATTTATATCAAAAAATAAAAAGCGTGTTACATATTCCTGGAAATTTGAATGCATTTGTCATATATATATATGTCAAATATGGTATCTCAAATTTAATTTTTAAAATGACCCAGTAGAAAAAGATATACATGTGAAAAAAGACAATTCAAATAAAATAAACAAAATGACTTGACATTCAACATAGTTGAAGATAAAAATCTAAGAGCACATAAATATAAAAGGAGACAAAAAAATATTTTTATTTGGAATATATCAAATATAATAGTTTGTTACATATTCTTGGAAATTTAAATGTGTTTGTCATATAGACTGGGATTGGGGCTCTCGCGGACCATAAGAGAAATATGTACAAGAAATAGGATTGTGGAAAGAAGAAGTGGGAGACGATAGAGTGTACTACCTGAAAAGAAGAAATGGGAAGATATCAGTCTTTGGCTAGAGATTTCTCTTCAGGAAAGGTGGAATAACTGGATTGATAAATAAAGGAGGATTAGTATAGACTTACAACGATGGTACATATAAGTATTTTTGCTATTTGCTTGATGATGCCTTTTCCTGTTGGCTTTCGTCACCAACCCGCTTGAATAACTTGATTGATAAACAAAGGACTTACAACGATGGTACATATAAGTATTTTTGCTATTTTCTTGCTGATGTCTTTTCCTGTTGGCTTTCGTCGACGACCCACTTCAAGTATGTTTCGACGAATTCTTCAATGTAGCTTCTCAAGGGGGCGACATTGATGTCATTCCAAATTTTTATGTTGAAAAGTTCCTTTTCTAATTTGCTTAGATCAATAGAAAGATTACATAGAGCCTGATGAATGTCTCGATTCTGTACCGAATATTGGACTAGCCAATTGTCCACGCGATCTTCACCATATTCAAGAATCCTATAAAAATTTTCTAAAGACAACGCCTTAAAATTATCAACTTGTTTATCAAAAGCTTGCTTGGTTAACACGAATGAGTTGACGATTAAGTTGGGGTCCTAGAACTCGTTGGTCCTTCTGGATAAGTCTATTTTGGCGAGCTTTGTGAATAATGTTTATTTCTTTGATATTGCTTGCTCACATGATTGGACGATGAGATACATGTTCTTCACCTTCTCTTTCCATCATGATTCTAATTGAGTGATCCGGCTTTTGGAGGGGAGATCATGTTGTCTTCTTGTCGTGTCTGCCATGTTGGTGATATGAAAGGAAAAAGGGATGACCGTGTCCAAATAGAAATTTTCTTCATTTTTAAAATCCATCTGCAGAAGTTCGAGCAAGTTATGTGCCCTCCTTCCCAGGGAATCCATAATTTGTGATGTTTCCCATGCCTCAGTAATCAGTTTCATTCTTTTCTTGATAGTTTTCTCCACATATCCTATGTATGGTGCGAGGAAGCTAGAGGATCCTTTTAGCTTTGTTACAGGGGTGCAGGGGGTTGCAGGCATGGCTATTGTCAAAGGACTAGCAAGCAATGGCACAAGAATCAAAGCTTCCTCTAATTCCTTGATCTGGTCCTTTAGTCTGGCATTCTTGGCCTCAATGACTCCAATGGAATCACGAAGAGCATCTCTGGTTTCTCTGTGAAGTCCAGAGATTTGGGACGACTGCATATTGGCAAGGTCAACTTCTGAACGATATTTTCTTTTCTTATTTTTTACATCTCTCTTTTCAATAATTAATTTTTTATATTTTCTTAAAAAAAAAACACTCTGGAATACGAAGGATTCATCTTCGTTAAAAATTTTGGTATCAACTATGTCCATTGGGTAACTATGGTGAATCGTGTCTCCCAACTGATCAAGGTTGCAGAATATGCTATCCAGATCAATGTCAAGTTCCATGTTCTCACTCTCAATTTTGGGCCCCTCTACCTCCCCTACAATTCTTTTTCCCTTCTTCTGCATGGGAAGCTTCTGAGAACTATCAATTTTAGGATGAACCTCGTCCATTTGAAGAACTTTGGGTTTCTTTGTTACTGTGGTGCTTCTGGTCCTAATGCCCAAAAATGTTGATTGTATCTATACATAATTGTTGTCGAGCTGGTGCCATTAGTTAATGAAAACGTCCGTTTGCTCCAGACACTGCTTGAAATGAACAAATGGGAGGATAATATAACCCACCGGAAATGTTGGTTCAATGTGTGTGAATGGAAAATCTCCTTGAGCTCTTCACTCATTAATGACAATCTCTATGCGTGTTGTATGGTGAGTTGTTAGAAGTAAAGCTTAATCATTGCATACTTAGAAGTGCCAAGGTGGTGGTTACGATGAAGAACATTTAAGGATTGGAGGCTTCGTGAACGAACCAAGCCAATGACGTGTGAATGACATTCCATGGTATTTGAAATTAAGACTCGGAAGGGATAACAAAACCCTCTGCAAATATTGGTTTAATGTGCATTTATGGCATATCTTATTGAGCCTTTCGTCCATCAATGACAATTTACATGGTTCCTGCATGATGAGCTGTTAGCATTAAAGATTTAGAAACAAGACACACACACACACACACATATATATAAACATTTTTTTTATTATAGACATGTGCGAAGGTGACAGAGACGGGGAAGAGCAAGCAAGGAAGGAATGGCCAAGTCTGAAAAGCGGTTGGACGGGCTTCAAAATAAGTTTGCAGGAGATAATGAGGACATGTGAGTGTCCAACAGTGAAATTGCATGAGTCGAAATTTTTGACTGCAAAACACGTAAAACGGAAGAGGGCATGATGGTGCAATTCAGTGAATGGTTTGTATATTTGCGGAATTGAGGGAAAGTGGCTAAGTATGGAATAGGGAAATGTCGGTCAAGATCGTTTTCAGAATTAGGGTTTGAAGATTTCGTGAACAGGCCAACCCAAGGTCCCGCGAATGACATTCCATTGTGTTTGAAATCAACACTCAGAAAGGATAATATAACCTTTCAGAAATCTTGGTTTAATGTGTATTAATGCGAGATCTCGGAAAATCTTGGTTGCTCTCTGAAGGGCAAGACCTAACAACTTAATTTAGTTTTTTTATTATAAATAAGGCTCTTTTATTATAAACAATTGCAAATAAGGAATGGCCAAATATGAAAATCGGTCCCAAGTTTTCAAAATATAGGGAATTCTCAGTAAAGATGAGGACAAACAACTGTGTCCTACAAACAACACCCAGAGTTCCACGATATACAAATTGACAGGTGGACTTGCGAGCTAGTTGAGATTTCATAGAGCATGTACACTCTTTGGATCGCGGGTTCTCGAGTTGGTGGGCTCAAAATTGGGCCTCTATTGCTCCGTGCCTTACAAATCGCACCCATACTTCTGCGATATACAAATTGAGAAGCGAAATAGCGGGCTCAACATTTCACTTCTATTGTTTTGTGTCCTCCAAACAACACTTAGAGTTCGACGATATACAAATTGACAGACGAACTCCAGGGTTGGCAGGCCCAGGATTGTGATTATTTACAGATGGTGATCTCTATCAACTATTTGACATTATCTGAAAACATTATTTTCAATACTATATTATTAATATTAAATATTGATATTGTACAATTTAATTAGACAAATTTTTTTTGTACAATATGAAACGGGGAAGCGGTCTGTCGGGCTACTGATATAAAAGTAAGTGAAATTTGAAGACGTGAATCTGCCAACGTCCGCACTTAAAATTTTCCAGAAAACGAGCAATACATACTATATATGTACCTTTATAAAGTATGGACATGAGATTTTATAAAGCATGTATGAAGCTTGCATTCCATACTTGGCCACTTTTTGGATCGCGGGTTTTCGGCTGGCGGGCTCAAAAATAGGCCTTTATTACTCTGTGTCCTACAAATAGCACCCAGATTTCCTCGATATACAAATTGATAGGCGGACTTGCGGCCTGAGTGATATTTATAGAGCATGTACACTTTTTGGATCGTAGGTTCTCGTGCTGGGGGGGCTAAAAAATGAGCCTCTATTGTTCTGTGCATTACAAATAACACCCAAAATTCCGCGATATACAAATTGACAAGCGAACTTGCGGGTTGGATGGCTCAACATTGCACTTTTATTGTTCTGTGTCCTCCAAACAACACTCGGAGTTCTGCGATATACAAATTGACAGACGGACTCCAGGGCTGGCAGGCTCAGGATTGCGATTGTTTACGGATGGTGATCCCTATCAACTATCTAACATTATCTAAAAATATTATTTTCAATGCTAAATTATTAATATTAAGTATTGATATTGTACAATTTAATTAGACAAAAAAGTTATTATATTATTGGTGGCAAAGACAATGACATTCTTAAAGAAAACTAATTGAAAAACTTTAAATATTCTATAATATCTACCATGGATTTTACAATATGTAAACACAACATTAATATATATATATATATATATATATATATATATATATTAACATATTATTTTAAATAAATAAACCTCTTCTAACAAAGTGAAGAAATAGATAAAATGGGGCTCTATTGCTCTGTGTCCTACAAATAACACCTAGAATTCCGCGATATACAAATTGACAGATGGACTTGCGGGCTGGTTGGCTCAACATAGCACTTCTAAAACCATTACTTTCAAATACTAAATTATTAATATTAAATATTGATATTGTACAATTTAATTACATAAAATTATCAAGAGTCGCAAGCTTCAAGCTCGGGTGGAATTGTAGATCACCGAAGTTTCGGGTGCAAGATGTATACCACGCACACGAGGCATGAGAGCTGGATGGCGCCCACACATGAACCCCTGGCCATAAAATTCGCGAACTATGAAAATGAACGATTGTCGGTCGGACTCGTGATGTAGAGATATAGATGGACATGAAATATGCCACTTTGTCGTCTGGGAACCCACGAGCATAGACATGAATCACCCAAGTTTTGAATGGAAGATGTATACTCGGAACACGGGGAATGAGAGTTCGATAACGTGTAGCCGGGAACCCGCGGCCATAAAATTGGCTAAGGAAACGAAATCGCTCAGTCGGACTCGTGATGTATACCGTGCACACGGGAAAAGAGAGTTCGATGGTGCCTACGCAAGAAGCGACGACCATAAAATTCGTGAACTATGAGCATAGACATGGGACTAAGTATAGAATTAGAAATGGATAATAGAGGGGGGGGGGGAAGGGAGAACAACTAAGTATAGAACAAGAAAAAGAAAGGGAGGTAAGAACCGACATGAAAGCAAACTGTTACGTAGGAACACATGAAAAGAAAAGATGGAGTACAAATTTATTTATTTCAAGATAGCAACACATGAAATATAATTGACACGAAGACAAGTCAATGTATAGGAAGATATGGAGTGTTCAAGGAGGGAAAAATAAAAATAAAAAACAGAGTTGCAAACCAATTCAACAAATACAGACAGAGTAAACGAAAAACTATTGGATATGGAACACGGGTAGAAAAACGCACCTTTGCATGGATTCCTCTACATTCCTGGTTATGAGTTCTTTGCGGTGTCTAGTTTTCTTGTTTGTTTCTATGAACAAAAGCAAAAAACAAAATGGACATGAACATAGGTTGACATGTAAAGAAAAAGGCAAGTACTATGTACATACACTAAATAAAATAGAATAAGAGGAATAGTGTAACAGATAGTTTTAGAAGAATGTACCTTTTTTTTTTAAGTTCATTCAAAGTTTTTTTTTTTTTTTTTTTTTTTTGT
>ML776959.1:1807932-1818000 GCA_009831015.1 Picea engelmannii
TCCCTTTCCTTGCCTTGGCAGTCAAAGCACAATCCTCTTCATCATCACGCTTTGATGAAGATCCATCTCTGGTGTTCCACCTGAACTCCTCTTGCACTAGATCCGACCATAGTCGTTCCCAATCCGACAATTTTTCCCTTCCAATGACAGAGTCTTGATAACTGTGCCAACTCTTGGGAAGTCCTAGGAGCACCAAGCTCACCAAATCATCAGCAATGACTGTTATTCCCACACTTCCAAGCTCATCTTGACATTGGACAAACTTTGTGAGATATTTTGGAATGGTGTCGCCTTTCTCCATCTTGATCTTCCTGAGTTTATCTTTGAGCACCAATTTCCTATGGTCGCTACTGTTTTGGAACAGATCCGTCAAAACCTTCCACATTGCATGTGGTGTGGTTTTCCCATGGAGACTTGAGACAATGTGGTCTCGTACTCCCTCCAACAGAATCCTCCTCGCCTTCACCACTTTCTTTTTCCATGCATCAAGATTTGCAGCGTCTGTCGCATCTGGCTTAGGAACATCTCTATCAATGTAATCCTTCAAGCCATTGTCTTCGAGTACTGCTTCCATCCTGTCCTTCCAAGCAATGTAGTTAGAGATTCCCTCAAGTGCATACTCCAACCTCAAGCCATTGAAATACATTTCGATCTTGAATCAACTTTCGCACCAAGAAAATCTTGCAAATTTGAATGTTATCCAACCACCAAAACTCAATTGCTGCAACTTTTATTGCCCTGGGAGGTTCGCACCCCACCTGAGAGCAACCTGAAGGAAGTTCACACCCTGCCAATGTCTAGCCTGCGAACTCTCTCAGGAAGTTCTCACCCTGCTAGTGTATAGCTTGCGAACCTTTTGGGGAAGTTCCCACTGTAATTCACTGTGGGGTGAGGGAAGTTCGCACTTCTCCCTTAAGCAACCTACAAGAATGTCAATGAAGTTCACACCCTGCCTTTGAGTAGGGTGTGAGAATTTCTACTTCGAGAATTGTGCATAGTCTACAATACTAACGTTCGCACCCTATTAGAGACGGGACCTGCAAGAATGAAATTATGTTCGCACCTCACTTCCGTGGCTCCGTGGCCTCCGTGGCTCTGATACCATGTAGAAATTTCAATACAAATTAAGTATTTCCTACGATTCTCTTGATCTAACAATTATACGCCACTGTCAAATACAGAATCGCTTCTACTATTATTCTTGCAGAAAATTTAACCACAATCACAACCACAATCACAAAGTGAAATATCAAGAATAGATAACACATAAGTTTTACCGGGAAAGCGTAAAGATAAAAACCCCACTATCATATATTATGTATATCATGAATCATGAAACAATCTCATACAAAACTCTAATCCAAGATCTCTTAGTACAATACAATTGTTTCACACTGTCATACACAAATCAACAAATACATGTGCCAATTCTCCATGTCCAGACAGCCTGCCTCCTCTGCACAATCTCTGCAATTTGAATTCTCACAATTGAATTACTAATTGCCTAGTTTGCACATGCTCATAAGCATATCCACTGCATGTGTGATCAAATCACAACTGATAGCCAAATTGTCCCTTTCACCTGTTATCTCAGCTGGGTCTTCATTGGATCTGACATGTATGTAGTTAACCGTGGTGAATCTTCAGTTGCATGTGAGTTCACTAATTAACTGAACTCTCGCTAGTGCATGTTTAGTTACAACTAGTACAACTGATCTTAACTCACTTAACTACACTTATAGTTCTGTTACAAATCCAACTCACTCAGTTATGAATGAAATAATAGATTAATATTTATTGTCCAATTTATTTAAGGGAAAAGTAAATTAGACACATGTTTCTTGTTGACTTTTCAACAACAAATTCAGTATTGCAATTTTTGTTTCATGGAAAAATATTTTTTCAAGCACCACCTCAACATTATTTTCTTCGAAATGTATATGGTCCAAAATTGGTACATGTTTTTTCACCAATATAATCACCCCATGTGTAATGTAACTTGATATGCAATTGTGATTTGGGAATTGTTTCTTTTTCATGCATAATGCCATGTATGTTCCTGCAAGCACAAAATATCGGATTGCATGTATCATAGTCATTGAGTATATCATCCATGTGTGCATGTAAGCTACGTGTGTTAAGCGAGAGAATTGATACATATGACTTTTTGTGTATGAATTGGTAATCATACTACAGTTGTCATTTTGCGGTGGTCCCGAGTCGTTCCATTTCAATATCAACTTTATGTTTGACTTTGAAGTTATCTTTTGTAAGAGGACTTAGTAAATACAATGAGTCTATTCTTTTGACACGGGACAATGTTGTGTATACAAGTCCATGTATCTGAATTCCAGCTGGCTGAAATGTAACATTATCAAGTGTTAGTCCTTGTGATCTGTGGACTGTACATGCACATGCAAGTTTAATTGGAAACCGTTTTCAAATCTTCAATCGACCTGTCTTTGCTGATGTCGATACTGGATTCGATATTCGCAAAATAGGTGTCTAATCACTTGCATTGTTTGAATTATATAGATAAGCCAAATTGCTTGCTTGTCGCTTGCCTATATGCGGTTCATGGAACTTAATCCAAAGGACATCAAGTTTCTATGTTTTCATATATCCTTTGAGTATTCCATCTGTACCATTGACCAAGCCATCCTGTGAATCATAGTTGCAGGCATATATTTCAACCGACTTTTCTAATTTCAGACAAGATGGAAAGGTAAAGTGGTTGTATGTTCATGATGTGGCACATTTCCATGGTTGTCTTCTTCCAAGTCAATTGAATTGATGATGATATCATCACCAGGCATGAGCGATAGCATGTGCCTGTTATGCATTGCAACATCCTTATTTGTGTAGAACAGGTAGGGGAACGTTGGGTCTGTTGGTGCAGGCCGCAAGCACCTCGAATTGATATAAGTTAAGTCATCATATGTTTGGTTGTTTTTCCGCATTCTATTCAGAATTGCAATGAATGTTTCATCTGTCTGGTGCATTGTAGTATGCAATTCAAATAATTTAATATTGTCTCTCCAGAATTCATGTGTCACTGTTTGCATGTTAATCGTAGTTTGTTCAAATATCAAAGAATCTTGGATGGGTTGTGCCTGGTAAAGATCCCCATATAATATCATGTTAATGTTTCCAAAGTATTTTGTGTGCACATGTTTTATGCTTCTTAGTCAGTTGTCAATGGAATATAAGAAGCGACTTCCAATCAAAGATGCTTCATCTATAAAGACAAGTTGGAGTTCGTCATAAAGCTTAGACAACGTATCCAACATTTCCTTGCTAAGTGGAAGAAACTGTGACTTGTTAAAAGGCATTAAAAATGCAGAGTGGACTGTTGTTCCACCTGCATTATATGCAATTTTTCCTGTGTATGCAACTGTTAGGCCCTTTAGTTTCATAGGATCAGAGGAATTGTTTGAATCATAGATTCGTATAAGCATTTGGAACAGTTCTTTCGTTGTGAATGTCTTGCCTGTTCCTGCTCCGGCTGTAAGGAACAAGTGCACGGGAGTGTCCATGTTCAAGCGTTTTTAAGCGCAATGTCCTTTAGAATTGTTTGTTGTTCTCAATTCAACAAATGTCTTATTCTGGCATATTTGTTATTTTCAATTAGGAAAGGATGTTTTGTGACTTGAAAACCAAGATTGATACTTTTTTCACTTCCACTTGCTCAAGGACAAGGCAAATCCGCTTGTAAGTCATAGGACTCGCAAGGAGTTCTGTTTTTTTTCGGTTTGTGAATGTCTCATCAAAATTGTCAGGGTTTTCTAGATCATTAACTGCAATTTCTAGATCACCCCATGTTGGATTAACATTGTAAGTAAATCTAGCTTCATTGATTTGCACTATAGTATCAGAGGAAACATATGCAACCTCCCATGTAGATAATTTATGTTTTAATATCTCTTCGTTTTCATCGAACAAAATGTATAGCAACAGTTTTTCTCTACAATAGTTTTCATAGTCAGAATGTTTATTGTATTTGACAAACCATATCACAAAGGTTTTTTTTCTTTTTGATATTGGCGCACCATTTTTTTTGTAATGCGATACGAATTCTGCTAAGAAAATATGCCTAATAGGAGATGGATGCTAGAGGTAATAATCAATAATATAGCAACATAACATGTATTCTGAATTGTCAGGCTCTTGTTCTAGCAAAACCGGTGGTTTAAGCACAAATGTGTGTTTCTCAAGTGGAGATGTGTTTATGAAGACACATTTTCTTGAACTACAAGTGAGGGGCAAGGAAAGTGCAATGTGAACTTCTTGCTGAGAAGACATTTGTTGAAGATTAAGCAATGCATTTCCAAGTGTGTGTATCATTTGTATGGCATCAATATGACTTCTTTCATGTTCTTTGCGTATTCTTCTGAATGCACTTGTCATAGAATTGTCAACCTTTGTCATAGACAAGGTACAATACAATGCTGCAACATATGCATTGAGCATGTACTGCACATCTGTATTTGCTTTCCACATAACTGGAATGTCCTTGGAGAAACTGTTGTTCCAAATATGGGAAAGTTTTTGTTTAAGGAAAACTGTTGGTTGTTTAAGCGTACATTGTATGGCTTGGATGTACTCATCTTCTGATAGATTTAGCTCTATCAAGAAGTCATCGAAGCACATCAGCTCATCAAACTCTCCTTGTTCTAGAAATGTGAACAAGGATTTATATTTCTCAACAACAACATTGTCCTCTAAGATAAGTGGCTCTATGATTCTTGTAGCTCTCATTGGCAGCACGGACAATTTATATCTGCAATGCGATTTTTTTTGTTTTCTACAACTTCTTGTATGATAATGTCTATGAACTTTGGAAATTTATGGATCCAAATGATCTGTGTTGCATGTTATGTATTTGTACACAAATTTCTCGATCTGTGAATTTTTGTCATCTCCATAGACTGGTGCACCCTCTATCCACAACAGTGTGTGGTCATGTTCATTCCCCCTATTCTGGATTTCAGTCACAAAAAAGTAGTCTGATATTTTTTCGAAAAACATTTCATCATGGCATATCAATTGCCTCAAAGCATTTATTCTATGTTTATAGTAGCGAGTACATGTCACCAGGTCTTTTCTTATGAGGTAGTCAATGCCATTATTTTCCAGTGTATTGATTTGTTTTTTACGCTTCCTGTTCCTATGCAGGTCAGATACAACATCCACCAATGGATCCCAATAATGCTCTACACTTGTAAATATGATGAAAAAATTTGGCGGGCCCAATTGTCGGATCATTGCAAAAATAGTTTTCTTGTTTTGTTGCAAATAGTCAAGAGAGGTGCGAATGTTTTTGAAATCTATGTATCCAATATCAGATTTCAGAATTTTTTCTAGGTTTACTTTGTACTTGACATCCTTAGCCAACAAATTTCTTCCTTGTAATTGGCCTTTTCTTATTCGGACCCACATGCAAGACAAAACTTGCTCTATTATTATGCGCATTGTTTTGAAAAACAAATTTGTTATGTGACAGGAGAAGTCACCACTTGAATGTAGCATCTCCCATCAGACTATTTTATAATAACTAAATTGTTTTGTAATGTCAGTGGCACGTGGATCTCCATAGAAGAGTGTTGGGAAGTTCATTTCCTCAGCGAATGTTTCCTTGAATATTCCAAGTGGACATTGCCCCTCAGCAAGTGCAATTTCAACAATCTTTTCTTGCAAGTCACGAATGCACTGTGAATCAGTGAATCCATGCACCAATGTCTCAGCAGATGTTTCATTCTCCGATTCATCACTTGTATCAAATTCACTGGCATTTTCGAGAGTCTCTGCAAAGTTAGCATCCTCTTCTCCAAGAACACTGTTCCAGTTCTCATTTATACACATGTTTTGTGCTTTGTACAGGGCCCTGGAACATAATTCCTTCAATGCTTTCATAACAACATACACACACACTTTGCCTGTCTGATGCACATTTTTGTATCGTGAGCGTCTTTTGAGAGCCATAACAATTGTCATTGTATCGCTAATGAATTTTGGCAAGGATTTTTTCACAACATCTAGTTGAACAAGCGCATTAATAATTGATCTTGTTAAGCCCATATGGGGTCGTTTATAGCCCCAGGGCGTGATTTTTGCAAATGCAATTCGCAGAGACACAAGTCTCTCTTCAATTTCTGTAAGTGCACTTACATATGGTAGTGGTGTATTACATATTATTTGGTTAGGGGCTGCAAATTGTGGCAGTGTTCCATTTTCAAGCGATCGTTTGCATGGAAGACAAATGTTTCCACTGGAAAATGTTTTATCGTGCGCTATCAAGCAGAGGTATTCTGCTTCCAAATCAGGCGTGAAAGACTTACTGTTTTTTGCAAAATTCAATTGTTCACAAATTGCACATGCAATGGAAGGAGTGTCTTTGATTTGTTTCATGTAGGTATGTCTTGCATCTTTGTTTCGCAGGGAAGTATGGGTAGAAAGTGTTTGCTGGTTTTCATTGTTAGTAGTGCATGGTGTTGCTTCTAGCCCACGAAATGTGACAATTGCATAACCATTGTGGGATATGCGACTGTACCTGTTTCTGTAGTGTTGTGCATGAACAAATTTCTTTAGATTGTGATATGTGATTTTCTCTCTAAAATGAAGCGTAGAAATGTATTTTTTTCTCTCGCGCATGACCTTTTTCAAGTTGTGGTAACTTACTCTACATTTCTTGTCCAAGGGTAGGATGACCAAATGGCAACTGGGATGAATTTCACTCTGATTCAAGTTGTGATAACTTAGTCTATGTTTTTTGTTTAAGGCCTATATGGCCTCATCACATCTGGGACGAATTTCACGCATAACTTTTTTAAAGTTGGGATAAATTAGTCTACATTTTTTGTTTAAGCCCTGTATGGCCTCATCACAAATGGGATGAATTTCAGGCATGACTTTTTCCAAGTTGTCATAACTTAGTCTACATTTTTTGTTTAAGCACTGTATGGCCATATCGCAACCGGGAGGAGTTTCATTCTCACTAAAAATCATACCACGCGTATGCAGATTCGATGTGGTTTGGGTGGCATGGACATTGAACCCTGAACTAGTGATATGTCCAAGAAAAGGTTGATAATGGATATGTGTTGTATCTATTTTCAATGAGAGGATGTCAATTGTTCGATCGTAATTTGAATCAATAGACCAAGAATGGACAATGCCATCTAGCAGGGTTGACCAGACCTGGATATTTACTTTGAATATGATAGATAGCCATTGCAAACAGAATTTGCAACCCTCCACATTTTGTTTTTCATATGGCAGCACCATGTTTACAAGGTATTCTTGCCAACTTCCAATTGCCGACATATTTTCTAGAAGATATGGCGAAAGGTGTTGATACAAGTAGCTAAAAGCATGTTGGCTACCGCCTATAATTGTATTGCAAAAGAACTGTACAGTGTAAAGCCACAATGACTGCACATCGAACTCTACTGCTACCAAACAACAAATTGCATTGAACAAACTATCTCCACAACTAGACACAACAGTTGTTGCTAGTTGTAAACCATGGCAGTCTATGCGATGCATAATCTGTTTCCACTGTGATTCAAGGTCTTTGCAAATGAGGGACAAGTAAATATGAGCTCCTTCAAGATTGCATATGGACATTTTTTTGTACAGTAGTGGTTCATAATGACCACTGACAACATTGGTATCATGGAACAAGATGCAATATGGATTGTTAGATGCATTTTTTTTTAATAGTAGATATCTTGTTTTTCTTGTCAATGACCATATTCCAATTGATATATTGAGCCAGTTAGACAGCCACCGTATAAAAAATGTATCTCCCCAAAGTCCCCTCTCATGTGCAGGCAGAATTGGAGACGCAGACAACCGCATATTTGAAAAATACGTAGTGACATCATGTATTCCATGCAACTGTCAAAGGAAATCAGATTCCAGTTCATATTCATACGACTCCAATGCCTCAGTGTCTCCATTTTTTAAACAACCCAAGAAATAATCTATAAATCCATTGCGCAAGTCAGTCGAGGAATAACAGAAATGTAGTATAACCTGAAATGCATCGAAAAGGCAATCCCCTACAGTATACGAGAATGCATCCAATCTAAAAAATCCATTTCTATGCAACACCTCATCAATTTTGTCATGTATAATGGAGTGTGTATCTATTTCATATGAATCAACATCTATTACTTGTTTCATATTTTGAACTATGATTTTGAAGCTATTTCTTAGCTACTTTCAGTTTGCATGAAAACAGAGAAAAGGGAAAAAAAAGAATAAAACGACGGAAAAAAAAAGAATTAAAAAACGAAAACTACAAGCGCAGAATTGCGTACCAATCCCCGTATGTATCCTTCAAACTTCTTCTTGTCAAATTCAATCCCCCCTAGTCCCCATAGCAGATGACAAGAAAACAAACCCACACTGGAAAGTGAACCAAACAACAGAAACAATGCAAATAAATAACACCATAAATTTACTGAGCAGAAAGATCGATTTGAACATATTCATGGTGTGTATCCTACAAGCTTCTCAGAGGCAGAAAAATTTCTACAAAATAGAAAGGACATGACAAAGGAAACAGGTGGACACAGTTTTCTGACCCAGAGAATAAAAGAATTCCCTACCTCTACACCCTGATGGATGGTTCCCTCTTGTGATAACTCCAAACTTGTTTTCGAAAACCCCTCTACATTGCAATTTTTGAAATATCTATGGACGTGGCAACCAACATATGAAGACGCATCATTTCCAGGAACAGAAATTAAGAGCACATAGAAATATGGTCTACAACAGAATTTCGAGGCAGGGACTCCCACTATTGAAAAATAGTAACGAGACGATGGCACAAAAACTTACCCGTCAACAATGCCCCCAAAACTTGCAAACCGTAAAAACAGGTCCAACAACTTGCAAAGTTGAAGAACAACCACGGAGAGGTCCAACTGCAACTGCAGGACCTCAACTTTGCAAAGTTGAATCAAACAAGAACAAGAATCATGGAACGAACCAACGAACAAGCATCAACCACTGAACCAATGATGTCGGTGGAGAACAATTCTTCACAATTTCACTGCAAACAACACCATCAAAAAAATGGAACAAAACTGTATTGCAACACATCTATACAATAAACATTTAAGGCTACCAAACTTGTTAGGTAAACACTTAAGACTATCAGAACCGTCGAAGGGTGTAGCCCTATGCAAACATTTAAGAAAGAATACAACGTGGAAAAACAAACTTTCATTGGGATAAATTTAGCTAGAGAATGTACTCGAAGGACAAACTTTCATTGGGATAAATTTAGCTAGCAGAAAACGCTAAGCCAAACATTCGAACTAATGCTAGCATTAATCCACCTTCGAGCTATGCATAAGAAAATATATGATTCAAAAATACCATATACGATCAAATACTTTCGATATGCCAACATATATAACATTGGGAATAGCGAAGCCGACAATAAGACCTCCAATCCGTTGTCCAATCATATCATGACATATATGGTACTTCTTATTATATAAAAATCAATGTTTTTAGTTCCCTAGTTCCAACAATAGATAATATGGAAATATTTGTGGTCAAAGGACAAACTAATACGAGGTCAACAAATTATCGATCGCTATAGTCCCTCTTGCCTACGACAGGGACTAATAAATTGTATGATTATTCAATGTAATTGATAATGTCACTAGGTACTGTTATCGCACGGTTTGTAGGAAGGGTTTAGGCAGCTTGAGTCAAGGCTTAAAACCGGCGTAACAAGAGCTTCCCCACCCACTGTCACCTCGATGGGGGGCTCTTTCTATTTAGGAGGGCTAGTCCAAGGGAGACGTCCCTATGTAATCTAGGTTTCTAAAGGGTTAAAGGTATAATGGATCAAAGTGATAGGTTCCCTTTACAGATTACTGCCAACGATGAGATAGTCAAGAATAATGTCTTCCACTGGATGGCACCTGTTTGCGAGACAAGACAAATAAACTAGAATATGTGCTGCAGTGGGTTAGTACTTCACAATATCAATGACTATCCTTAACATACATGAGCATTAAAAGATGTAATTATTGACGAAGTCAA
>ML776959.1:1831822-1856965 GCA_009831015.1 Picea engelmannii
AGGATGATTAGTGTAGCAACGGCTAGGCTATATCTTCCTTAATCAATGGCTAAAACAAGTTTCTCAATCATGGGGACATATAGCAAGGACCTACTTGTGTGCTTGCTACCTAGGGTTTCAAGATTAAGCAATATAATAACAATGTAAAAATAAATGCAAGAGATTTAACCTACAACCATTCATTCAAGAAGAAAATACAGTTACAAATCATGAAGAGTGCTTGTCAAACCCTAGTTTTAAACCTTCCAATGAGAGAAAACACCATAACATGCCAAGAAAATCCTCCAACAAGAGTTGCGCCTCACTTCCAAGAGCCAAAAATGCCAAGACAAAAGACAAGAGTGAATCTCTCACAAGAGAGTGAGTTATGTTATGTTAAAATGAGAGGCAATGTCCTCTATTTATATCATCCAAATGACCTTTAATTTTAAAAATAGGTCATTAAAACAACCGACAAGGCTGACCCTTAAAATTTACACCGTTTTTACATTAAATGCTAGAAAATGTCATAATATGAGCTAAAAAAGGAAACGTCAAGCCCCTCTGAGGGAGACGTTGGCCCTTTTTGGGCAAGCTCAGCATCCAAGAACCAGAACGTTGGCCCTTCTAGGGATCCTCCAAGCTGCCACACATGCCCAAATGACCCCAGCACACTGCCACACGCTCCAGAAAACATCCAACTGCCTCAGGTGACGTCCTGTCCATCAAAAGCAATTGTCCCATCTGCAGTGGGTGATTCCCCCTAGGCCGGGCTCTGCCAAAGTGTCCTAGGTGGAACATCCTTCTTTCTTCTCATGCAATGGCTCATCACAACGTTGTCCTATCTCTCCCATCCCAGCAACCATCTGATGGGCTCTTCAGCCCCATGGATGTCCGAGATAATCATATCCCCATGTGTACTGGTCCAGTGGTACCTATCCATCGGGCATGGTCCTGCACATCAAAAACTACGCCCTCCATGGGCTCATCAGTCCTCGATATCATAGCAATGTCAATCATGTTTCATCATTAAATTTATCAAATACATGCATGAAATCCCTAGCATATCATCTAAGATCTCAAAGACATTACACATATCTACTATACAAAGCTGAAGAAACCAACAGAATAACCTATTGGGCTAATACCCACAAGAAAAAGAAAGTTTCCTCAGAGGATCATTCAAGCCATGTTCGTGAAGTGAGATGGTCTAGGGATGTCCAGTCATAGTAAGACCAAGGGCAGGTGTTGTCTGTGGATGCCTTTGTAGGAGGCGAGTTGTACCCGTCATGGATACACTTTTTCCAAGCCCCTTTATTGCCTTTATCTTTCACTTATTGCTTTTCTTTCTTTTTACTTCAAGGTCTGACCAGAGGACACTGCCTTGGCGTGGTGACCAGAGCTGATAGTGTTACCCACTGGTATCTTCACAGAAATGATAAGGCTGGCTCGTGATGAGACCCCCTTTCCCTTCGCCATGCAACCAAAGGTCATTGCCCTGGCGTGGTAACCAGATAATGGCAATGTCATACCGCTGGATACCTATGAACATAATGGGTCGACTCGTGATGAGACCTCCCATCCTCTTGGTTAGGTCTTGTTTTATTATTTTTCTTAGGGTCCCTTTAGTTTCTTATCAAGAGGCCTTTTATTTCCTTCTCGGGGATCCCTTGGGCGAAGCATCTCTAGGTTTCATTTCTTATGGTTTTTATCTTTTACCAACTGCTTTTACCCCCTGGGCCTTTAGCCCCTTCTTCCCACAAGACAAAGTGTAACCCTCAAAAGGTCATCCTAATGGCCGGACTAGGGGAATGGGATGGATGAATGGGAGATAAGATGTAAAATGACAAAATGGTGGGAGCAGACGATGGCTCTGCAAATCCCCCCTGGTGGCTAACCAAAACCCATGAATACAAGCTTGCTAAGTCACCCCGTTAATCACCCCAACAATGGTCAAGTGGATTAGTGTAAGATCCAAGCAGTTATCATAAATGAAAGGAACTTAATGCATATATAAGAAGTTTATAATGATCAAACATGACACATACCATGATACCTTGGACCAATTACCTCATGGAGCAAGAGTCTTCTCCGATGCAAGTCCAAGCCGATGGTGATGGATGTTGTTGCTGCTGACAAGACAAGTCTGGCGAAGAAGAAGAAGGATGGGCCCTCCAGGGCCATGCTCAGGTCAATCCTGCTCTCGGTACTTCATGTCTAGGACCTGTGGGCCTCGAGACATGATCTCCTAGTTATCCCTAGATATCAGGGATAACAGGACCATCGATGATCTAGATTGGATCATCATATAATTTTTTTATCTATCTTGGTACTTTCTGGGTGGAAAAAATTGGAGGAATTAGTTTGCAGGGCCATTTTAGCAATCGGCCCCGGTTTGGGAAATTGGGTTTGAAACCTTCCAGAGCCATTTTTAGGCATTAAATGACATTTTTTGGTTAAAAAATTCCTTGGAGCTCCCCTGATGATGTTTTATTGATAAAGACCTTTCCAACAGTGCAAGAATTGCTTCAATTGGAGCTTGTATGCAAAAGTTATGCCTTTTGCAAGTTGACCTACCTTGTTGTCCGCCATGGTATGAGTGGATGCCACATCATCCCCCATTACTCAAACATGTGGGGCCAAACATGTGTGTATTTTCAAGAGGATTCTAGAAGGTCCAAACCTTATCACTAATTGAAGGTTGATGAAGTCAAAATCCTAACCTTAGACATCTATTGCGATATGTTAAATATTGGGCTGCTACGAGGAGAAGGGGTTCCATTCTTTAGCATTGTACCTATTCCATAGCTGAGAAAAACATCTTATAGGAGTGGTTGATCCATGATCATCGAGCGACTTATAAATAATTGCATTAAATGAACATAAATTAAAGTGCACCATTAAAGAAGGAAAATCTCAATAATGAAGAGACATAAGCATCAAATCTGAACACAAAAACTTGATAAGAGAGTATGTCCCTAGTGGACTACGTCTCTAGGTCCTGCTCTCAAATGGATAGGCTTTTTCATTAACTCAACAAAAGAATTTGGAAAAATACATAAGTATACCTCATTCTGAAATCAAGCTACAGAAGTATTGCTCAGATCAGAAAATAGACAACATCACTGAATTCGTGGTGTCCAATTACCTAAAAATGATTGTCTCCACGCCTTGATCCGACTCTGGCACTCCCAGTCCCTAGAAGAATAATTTCTCGATTTTTGTACTCTGCAACCTGCAATAAATGTTGAGTACTTTTCCTTGAACTACGTGCTAGACCATACCCATGCGCACCTCCTCCCAACTCTGGGATGATGCATGTTTTAAGTAATAAATTAGGTGTTGTTAACAATGTGGGGTCGTTGGCTCATTGGTTATAATGGGGGGAGGTCATGGGGTCAGGCTCGCGGGCCTCCCCTTTTGGCTTGACCGTTGCAACTTATATATATATATATATATATATATGAATATGTGTTGTTCCACTAATTTGGCGATGGTTCTATCCGTTGGTTGGTTTCCAGATTTGACGGACCCACCAAATCTTTTCTTTTTTCGAATTTTCGATCACGGGTTGTCATTAGGCATTTTCCCACTGCCACGTGGCATCCCATGATTGGGCCACATGGAAACCACCTATTGGACCATGCCAACCATTATATCGTTAGCCTGCCACATCACTATACAGATGCCACTTCATCTTCCAACTCATCCTGTCACATCAGCGTCGCGTCACTATACAAACTGCCACGTGGCGCAATCTTATTGGTCCACAAAATGACCTAGAAATGACAAATATGGGTGACACGTGGTAGCCACTGGTATTTCCATGTCACCATGTTGATGTCATTTTCATTTAGTTTTGATAACTTTGAAATTTTTCCCTTTCTCTATC
Source organism: Picea engelmannii (assembly GCA_009831015.1). Taxonomy (NCBI): domain Eukaryota; kingdom Viridiplantae; phylum Streptophyta; class Pinopsida; order Pinales; family Pinaceae; genus Picea; species Picea engelmannii. The sequence continues at coordinate 1,835,694 of ML776959.1, forward strand.
TGTTGAGGCCATTCTAAGCGTCCTGAGTTGCTTTCGCAAGTTCTGAGTTGTTCTTAGTCTTCTATGGATCCTTTTTGGATCACACATTCCCACTGAGATCTTTTTGGACCACCAAAAACTTTCATCAATAAACAAATAAGTGAGGGAAGAGTTCCCTCACCTTGTCCTTCTCAATCCACTTTTCCTTGCGTGGATGTGTGCCTTTTAAGCCTACTCGAAGATAATCAACATCACCCCTGCGTCAAGTCCTCGTCTTTCTATCCAGAATGATATCTTCCTTTAACTCATCCAAGTACTTAGGAACAAACTCATCAACTGATGGTATTGAAACTTCCTCGTCCTGATCCATGATCATGGGAGGCTCAAAAAGTTTCAAGTTCTCTACATTCACAACTGAGTAAATATGCATATAAGGTGGAAGATCCAGACGAAAAGCATTGGTACCACTTTTCTCCAAAATAGTGAAGGGTCCATAATGAATGGGCTTAAGTTTCTTGCCTTCACCCTTCAATATCTCCTTGTTGATGTGAAGCCATACCCGGTCTCCAACCTGGAATTGATGATCAACCATGTGCTTGTCATGATGAGATTTATACTGTGCTTAAATTTTCTCCAATTGTTCCTACTGCTTGGTGCACCTATTGGATCCTCTGGATGAACTTGTGGGCTCTTTCCTCCTTTCTTTCTACGTTTGAATCAACATCTCTCCCATACATTAAGTCCAAAGGAGCTTTAGGTTGGTACCCAAAACATGTCTCAAAAGGCGAACTCTGAGTGGAGGAATGTAAGGCTTGATTGTAAGCATGTTGTACATAGGGTATCTATTCATCCCATAACTTGGGATGCTTGTTGCAGTAGCCTCAAAGAAAAAGTACCATTGTTCGGTTTACAACCTCTGTCCGTCTGTCGGACTGTGGATGGAAAGCAGTGCTCCTCTTCAATTTGGTGTCCATCATTCTCCACGATCTTGTCCAAAAATCCCCAAGGAATCGAGTATCTCAATCCGAGATAATGGATGTGGGTAACCCAAAGTGAACCCAAACATATTGAAAGAAGATATTAACAATATGCTCAACAATGATATTCTTTTTACATGGCATTAAGATACACATATTGTTGAACCTGTCCACTACAACATACAAATATTCATGACCGCATTTTGACATTGGTAAACCCCCTACAAAATCCATGGAGATACTTTCCCATGGATGGGATGGAACAAGTAGTGGTGAGTATAGCCCGAGTTTTCTATTAGTGGGCTTACAAGTAGAACACATCACACACCCCTTTACATATTTAGTTACAATTGCTTTCATTTAAGGCCTGTAGAAAAACCTTTGCAAATGAGCCATAGTTTTTCTTACCCCAAAATGCCCAGACACAAGAGAAGTTGGAGCTTCTCGTATTGCATGGACTCATTCACTTGTAGGAATATATAGCTTTCCAAAATGGTAGAGTATTTTTCCATGCAGAAAATAGTTATCTACATGTGCATCATGGGTTAGTTTCTCATATACTTCTTTAAAATCTTCATCAATGGCATATTGTTCCACATAGCTATCCTGAGATAAAGAAGTATTCTTCAAAATAATAGAAGCAACAATAGGAGGTCTAGAAAGCATATCAACTACCTTTTTACTTGTACCCTTTTTGTACTTGATTACCAAATGAAATCGTTGTAGAAAACCCATCCATTTGCACTGTTGAGATTGTTGCAGTTTGGTCTATGCTTGGAGATACTGTAAGGGTTGGTGATCTATATATATGATTGTTTCCTTCCCTAACAAGTAGTTCTTTCATTTCTTTATGCTTTGAACCGATGCATACAACTCTGTATCATATGTGGGATAGTTAACAACAGCTTGGTTAAAATTTTCAAAGTGGTAACAGATAGGCATTTGATATTGCTTCAATACTACACCCATGGTGTATCCGTTGGCATTTGTCTCAATCTCAAAAGGTTGTTGAATATTCAGCAGTGCTAATACTGGTGCGGTATTGATCTTCTCCTTCAAAGTGTCGAAAGATTTTTGTTTCTTTCCTTCCCACTGAAAAGTTTTCTTCACACTCGTTAAGGCATGCAAAGGAGTTGTTATAAAGGAGAAGTTCGAAATGAACCTCCTCCAATACTGGACTACACCTAAGAAGCTCTGGATCTCGGTTACACTTTTTGGCTCAGGCCAATTTACAATTACATCAAGATTAAAAATCTTGGAAGGATCAATTTTTAATTGTCCTCCTCCTACAATATGACATAAGTATACAAGTGTAGTCTTTCCAAATTCACATTTAGACAATTTTTCATACAACTTTTCCCTTTGCAAAGTATCCAATACTTTCTTTACATGCCTCACATGTTCATCCCAAGTCCCGCTAAAAATAAGAATGTCGTCTAAATATACAATCACAAAATCATCTAGGAAAGGCCTGAATACATCATTCATCACACACATGAAAGTTGTCGAAGCATTACAAAGCCCAAACGTCGTAACTAACCACTCAAACAATCATTGTTTGGTTTTAAAGGCAGTCTTCCATGCATCCTGTTCTGCAGCCCTGATTTGATGGTATCCACTAAGCAAATCCAACTTAGTGAAATAAACAACATTCTTTAATTGATCAAGTAAATCATCTATACGAGGAAGAGGGTATCGATTTTTCACCGTGATTTTATTTAAGGCCCAGTAATCGACACACATTATCCATGTACCATCTTTCTTTGGCACCATCACGGTCGGAGAACCACAAGGAGATGAACTAGGCATGATGACCCCTTGATCCAATAAGCCCCATACCTGCTTCTTGATCTCTGTCATCTCCACAACTGACATCCTTTACATGCCCACATTAGGAAGGGGAGAATCTTGTTGAAGATGTATCTCATGTTGGATTTCCCTCTTAGGGGGTAATCCATCTGGTTCATGGAAAATATCATCATACTTAGAAACAATATCAATTAATTCTTTCTTATGAGAAGGATCACATCCTTGGAAAGCATCGGATGTTTCGACATCTTTCTCTCTTACGGCCATGAGTACATATATCTTATTAGTGTTTATGAGTCTCTTCATTTGTCCTGTACTAACAAGTGTTGTGTTTATCCTCATGTTGTGAGATATAACAATATATTCCACTCCCCCCTTAGTAAGGTGGTACTTGTTCTCATGATGAAAGAAGACTGCTTTTCTATCATAAATATAAGGACTTCCCAACACTATGCCACATATATCAAGTGATACAACATCCAAATCCACTTCATCAATCAACTTTGAAGAAATAGCAAATCTGGCCCTACATTGTTTGGTGACATTAAGTTTTGCTTTATCACATACCCAACCAAGAGAATAAGGCTTTGGATGTGGTTTCATTTCAAGATCCATATTTTTGACAAGTGCTTCAGATATTAAGTTTACTTGGGAACCCAGATCAAATAATGTATCTATATTATTTTGTTTAGATACAACTCTTATGTGAAATAATTCATTCCTCTTTCGTTCATGATCATGAGATTCATTGTTCGAATTTGAACTAGAATGAAGGGAATATTTTCCTTGTACTCCAACCATTGTGATCTTTCCTTCGTCTCCTGAATCAGAACCAAGATCTTGTTGCACTGTAGCAAAGTTTTTTGTCTTCCCCTTTCCACTAAACTATTTCGATCTCTTCTCTGGATGCAGTTTCCAACAATGTTCATCATCGTGACAGCTTTTCTTGCAATGATCGCAAGATGGATTTCCTCCTTCTCTCGTCACTGTGGCAGTCTTCTTGTCCTTCCTTTTAAACTTATTAAAAGGTTTATTTCAGAGATTGGAAGGTTTCTTTGTGGAATCTTCTTGAACATTATTTCCCCTGTTCTCAAGGTGAGTGGCTTGCATAGAAACTTCGTCAAGACTGGTGGGGTTAAACAAGAGAAAAGTATGATGAATATAATTGTGAAGTGCGCCAATATACTTCATTAAAGTTTCATAAGAATCCAAAGGAATGTTTAATGCTAGATTTCTTCCTAAATTCTTCTGTGAAACTTTGTATAGTTTTACCTTTACTTTGTCTTAAAGTTTGCCATTCCATCATTTCTTTATGTAAATAACCCAATGGATAAAATTGCTTCCTTATCGCTGATTTGAATTATGGCCATGAGGAAAGAAGATTACCACACTTACTTATGTCTTGAATTTTTCTCTCCCACCATATGAGAGTGGTGCCTTCCAATCGAAGAGAAGCCAGTTGTACTTTAACTTCCTCTTCATCAATATGTTGAACACGACAATATACTTCAACCTTTCGGATCCAATTATCTAGCTTTTTAGGATTAGCATCTCCATTAAACATAGGTAAAACAAATTTTACATCAAGCTTTAATAATGGTTTCTTAAAAGAGCCTTTATGGCTAGAATGATGAGAATGATGAGAATGCTTAGAGGAAGAAGAACTTGAACTTGATGGTGAAGATGGAGGCTCAGGAGGGTCTCCTCCAGCCCCTTGGTTTACCGAAGCATCGTCATCAACATGTGCTTCTTTTTTCTTCCCTTTCTTCTTCATCCTCTTCTCGTAGTCTCCATACATTCGTTCGACCATTTCTAACATGTGATAAAAGACCATATGAAAGTTTTTCTCTTGTTCATCACACTTGTATTCTTCTGCCATTTTATTCCTTCGGGATGCATGAACAACTTTGGGATTGAAAGTCTTAAGAGTTCCTTCACCCTACGTATGCTTGGCCCTAGTTATCATTCACACTCAACAATTCAAGTCAAAGACGACTACTCTAATACCAACATGATCTTGGATCTTTTCATCGAGTGACTTATAAATAATTGAATTAAATGAGCATAAATTAAAGTGCACCATTAAAGAAGGAAAATATCAATAATGAAGAGACATAAGCATCAAATCTGAACACAAAAACTTGATAATGGAGTTCTTCCCTGGTGGACTACGTCTCCGGGCCGTGCTCTCAAATGGGTAGGCTTTTTCATTAACTCAGCAAAAGAATTTGGCAAAATGCATAAGTATACCTCACTCTGAAATCAAGCTGCAGAAGTATTGCTCAGATCAAAAAACAGATAGCACCATGGAATTTGTGGCATCGAATTACCCAAAAATGTATGTCTCCACGCCTCGATCTGACTCTGGCATTCCCAGGCCCAAGAAGAATTATGTTTCGATTTTCGTGCCCTGCAACTCGCAATAAATGCAGAGTACTTTTCCTCGAGCTTTGTGCCCTACTGTACCCATGCGCACGTCCTCCCATCTCTGGGCGGATGCATGTTTTAACTAATAAAGTAGGCATTGTTAACAATGTGGGGTGGCTGGCCCGTTGGTTATGGCGCATATATTAAGGTGTTATAATGGGGGGAGGTCTCGGGTCAAGCCCACGGGCCTCCACTTTTGGCTTGACCGTTGCAACTTTTTTTTTTTTTTGACATAAACGGGTATGTATTATATTAAAATGGTGGCAAAGCCACAGATTCAGTTACAAAAGTGGCCCAAGATGGCTTTGGGCCTACTATCCTGAAAACAGACTACCAAGAAACTAGATCTATTGACTGACTTAGCTCCCTTTTTGCTTACTATACTGCTTATTTAAAGCCTTGGCTGAGACAAATGCCAGAGTGCTTGGAGAGCTTGCTTACATTACAATTGACACAGAGGATTACTTCTCTTCTTCCTGGTTCCAATTGTTGTTCAGTTGGGCCATCTTAGCCTCCAGTTGTTCCATTCTTTCATCAAATTCTTGCTGAGGGTTCTTCAGCTCTTTGTGAAGCTTGTCCAATTCCTCTACAAACCCAATTTTAGTCAGGGTGATGTCCGACTCAAGCTGTTCTAGTCTACGACCTGATTCCACATCTAAGTTTTCCAGAAAATCCAATTGATGTTGAAGCATCTGTTGCAAATTGGCAAGAGTTTTGTCCATCTCCTTCAACTGCTCTTCTGTACTCATCGTGCCTTTGGATGAAGACGCCATCCCCCTACAAACTCTCACCTTGCGCGCCTGGATGTGCTTACTCTAAATCCTTGCTCTCTCTGAGTTCCTAATCACTCTGCAGCTCTTCTCTTGGGCTTGAATGAGAGGGGGCCGAGCTCTCTTTATTTCTTTTTCACTCATTTCCATCATTGCCTGAGTGAGCTAGACGAGACCGCGCGGATTTTGTGACTGCCTCAGATCTTGGTCGCCATTCCTCTTGGTACTTGGCAGAGCCTGCCTTCCAATCACCCCAACTGTCCCTGTCTGCGTGATCGATTCGCCCAGATTCTTTGTCCCTGCGCGATCCAGCATTTGGATGAGTGCCCGAGTCCTGTGTGGGTTCATGGGATCTCCACCCATTCCCTTGTGCCATTTACTGACAGCTCTCCTGCCTCCAATAAGATGCCTTGATTGTCTTCTTTGTCAGCATTTCGATTTTGATCCCTGAGAACATGATAAAAATGACAAGAGTTCAACTTCCTTAAAATGTACCAAATTTTGTCAAGGAGGTTATTGAGTTTGGTGCTTTGATTTTTGGATCTCTTGACCATGGCCTGTATGATGATTCTGGAATCCCCTATTACTGTCAAGTCCGAGATTCTGAGCTTTACTGCCAGTTGCAATCCTTGCCAGAGAGCCAATGCCTCAGCCCTGTTATTGGATTCTATACCGAGCCCAAGAGCATAGTGTGTCACTTTGTCTTGTTTGGGTTCTTCAATTGTGCCCCCTCCTCCAGCCGGCCCTGGGTTCTCTTTCGAGGCCCCATCAAATTGGAGGATAGGAGTTCTGATATTATTTTTCCAGTTGGCAAATTCCTTTCCACTTGCCCTGATCTCCCAACTTTCTTGAACTGGATGACTTTGATGACGGCTTTCTAAACCTGGGATGTTGAATTGAGCTGTCCAATTCCTCTGATCTTCATCCAGATGGTGTAGCTTTACTCTGGAGCTGGGATGTGCAGCTAACTCCCCCAGTATTGCTCGAATTTTAGTGACAGTTATGACTTCACTTAAGTGGTTGTCTTTAAAAATCCGGTGATTTCTTTCTAACCAGAGACTCCATAGAACGAGCTTTGGTAACAATCCCCATATCCAGCGAGTTTGGTTCCTTTTCTTGTCGACAAAGGGGAACAAGGATTCCCATTGGAGGAGCAGGCTGAGTACATCGGTGGGGAGGTTGGTGGCTGGCTGGGATTTTATCACCATCTTCCAGACTTCCTTGGAGTAATTGCAAGTTAAGAGAAGGTGGTCAGTTGTTTCTTCCTCTTGGAGGCAAAGAGGGCATCTAAAGGGCCCCTCCCAGCCCCTTCTTTTGAGATTCTCCCCCGTTTGGATACTCTTATGAGCCAAGGTCCAGGTGAAAAGGTCAACTTTTGGAAGGGAGTGAAAATTCCAGACTACCTTCCAAAGAGCTGGATTTGGCAATGCAATGGGGACGGAGCTGAAAAGGTGGTATCTCTCTGCTGTGGAGTAAGCCTGAGCATTTCTGCCCCATCCTCATTCGTCTTTGCCTACCTTTTTTAGCGGAGCTTTCCCTTGTAGACACTTCTTGAGAGCATCCCATTCCCTGTCTAAATTGGTTGGTTTGTTTGGGGCTACCCATCCTTGCCAAAGATGAGGTCTTTCTGCTCCCCAAACTGAAATGTCTGAGAGAGTTGAGATGGTTTGACTGTCCATCCATCTTTTGAGGTCTTGCAAGCCTTGGTGCTAATCAAGAGGAGGGTCACCCATTATAGAGTCTGTCCAAATTTTTACTTTCTTACCACTTTTTGGAATCCATGTTAAATGGGGGGTGAAGAGGGGGAGTGCTTTTTTGCAAAGCGCAAAGATGGGAGAGCTTTTCCCCTCCTTGAAAGGGAGTTCTAAACTTCGATCCCTAGATCCTCGGAAGTATTTCCTCCAAATGGCTTGCTTGCTCCAAGTGGCTTTGTCGGTTACCATTTTCCAAAGAAGCTTTGCCCCTAAGGCCAGATTTTGAATCCTTGTCTTTTTAAGGTTGAGACCTCCTTCCATATAGGATTTGGTGGTTTTTTCCCATTTAACTAGATGCATCTTCTTCTTTTCCTGCTTCCCTCCTTCCCATAGGAATCGTCTCTGAAAAGATTCAAGTTTGTGAATGACTGTGGCTGGTGCTAGTAGCAGCGAGCATTGATATATTGGGAGGCTAGCTACTACAGCTTTTATTAGGACTGTCTTCCCTACTAAGTTCAGCCAATTGGCCCCCCAGGAAGAGAACTTGTTCTTGAGTTTTTCTGTTAGGTGGCTCCAATGAGAAGCTCTTGGGGCAGACTTAAAAATTGGAACTCCTAAATATTCAAAATCATCCCAATTTGTATGTCCTTCCATTCCAAGAACTCGAGTGATTCTCAGCATTTCATTGGGGGTGATGTTCCAGCCATAAATGTTGCTTTTGGCCAGATTTATTTCACTGCCAGAGGCTTTTGCATAGGCGTCCAACTCTTCCTTAAATTTTTTTKCAATGATGGGGCTTGCTCCCCCCAGCAGCAGTGTATCATCCGCAAATTGGGCATGGTTGATGTCTTTCACACCGTGTGTTATTCGTAGACCAAGTAGATCTTTATTTATTTGGGCGTTTTCCAGTTGGTAGCTTAGAGCTGAAGCTTGAAGGGCGTAGAGCAGCGGCGATAGAGGGCAGCCTTGCCTTAGACCCCTGGAGGCTTTAAAGAAGGCAGTTACCTTCCCGTTCACCAGGGGGGCTATCCATGGAGAGCCAATGCAGGCTTTAATCCAGCTTATAAAATGCAAGTCAAATTCAAATCTCCTCATAACTTCAAATAGAAATTCATGTCTAACTCTATCAAAAGCGTTAGCAAGATCCAGTTTGATGACCATACCTTTTTCTTTTCTTTGCACGCTGGAGTGGATCGCTTCTTGTACCAGAATGATGTTATCAGCGATATGTCTCCCCTGGACAAAGCCTCCTTGATTTTCAAGAACGATAATAGGGAGTGCTGCCTTGAGGCGGTTAGCTATTACTTTGGTCAGTATTTTATAGCTTGTGTTGCAAAGAGAGATTGGTCTGAACCTATTGAAGGAAATCGCTCCTTTTTCTTTCGGAATGAGTGCCAGAAATGAAGAGTTGGTGCTTCCTCCCAGTTTGCTGGCCTTCTGGGACTTCTGGATCATTTTGGTAAGGTCCTTTCTGATGGTTTCCCAACAATGCTGATAAAACCTTGCAGTGAACCCATCTGGTCCCGGAGACTTGTTTGGGTTCATCTGGTCAATGGCCTCCTTTATTTCTTGCTGCGTTACCTCTCTGGTCAGCTTGTTGTTGATGTCTGCAGTTATTAGCTTTGGAATCAGCGTGAGGGGGTATTCTTGCTGGTTTAGATCCACTTCCTTCAGGGCTGTGTATAATTTCTCAAATGTTTCATAAGTTGCTTGTTTAATTCCCTCAGGATCCGCAATTATTTTGTCCTGGACCTGCACTTCCATCATTGCCTTGTAGTGTTTTCTTGCTTCGGCTTGTTTGTGGAAGAAGGCAGTGTTACGGTCTCCCTCTTTCAGCCATAAACTTCTCAATTTCTGCCTCCAATAATTTTCTTCCATCCTGCAGGCTTGGTGCCATTGCCTTTGAAGGCTATCCTCCTGATTCAAGATTTCTGGAGTGATCTCCTGTTGTTCCATTGCCAGCTGATGCGCCTCAAGAAGGCTTTGGGTTGCTAGGCGTACTGCTGCTGGACTCAGCTGGCTTTTGACCCATGACTTCAGAGAAACTTTCAGCCTTTTTATTTTTTCCTTCCAAACATAGGATGTTGAACCTTAGACTGTGGTGGCCCACACTTTTGTAACCAGCTCTGTGAATCCTTTATTATTGCAATTTGGGCTAAATCTGAAGGGAATGGGCCCTTTGACTTGGTCTTTTTTTATTTCTAATATGATAGGTTTATGGTCAGAAACACTATGGGCCAGAATTTCTGCTTTTGCTTCAAGCCCTAGCAGCAGGAAGGAGCTTTGTACGAGGAACCTGTCTAGTCTGGCAGCGATATGTCCAAGCCCAGTTCTCTTATTTGTCCACGTGTAGCGACCTCTAGCAGGTTTAATATCGAGAAGATCCCAGGAAGAGGCTAAGTCCTCTACCCATTCTCTGGCCAGATCTCTCACTGTCGAACCCCCCCTTTTCTCGTCCTGGGCCAGCGTTACATTGAAGTCTCCTCCGAGAATAATATTTGAGAGATTATCTTGCTGAAGATAGGCCTGCAAAGATTCCCGGCAATGTTTTTTTCCCCTAATAGTTGTGGGGCATAAATGTTAAAGATGCTTACCTGACATCCCGTGTTTTTGTGGAGGACTCTGGTGTGAATCCAATGCATGCAAATATTGGAGCTGAGCAGGTCTATTTTGGATGCGTCCCACAATGTACAAAGCCCTCCTGAGGCACCCCTGGCATTTCTAGTGACTCCGTGACTTCCTTTCCAAACATTCGACAAGGTTTTGAGCGCGTCTTGCTGGATCATTTTGGTCTCCTGGAGCAGTAGGATACTTGCTTTCGAGGATTTGAGGATATCTTTCAACGCTTCTTCCTTCTTTTTGTTGCCCATTCCCCTACAGTTCCAAGAGGAAATGATCATTATTTACTTTGGGGGGGGGAGGCCTCCTTGGGAGGCTTTGGCCTGCTTCCGTGTGTTATGGATAGTGAACGCCTTTTTAATAGTGGATTGTGACCCATTGAGCACAGCGTTATAGGCTTCCTGGTTCCTTTCCTCATTTTTTGATTTCCTACCCCTGCATTTTTTCTTTGGGGTGGTCCAAACCTCATTTGTGTCCTCTGAATCGCTGCCTATCGAGATCTCCCCTTCCTCTGTGTTCTGATTGTCGTCCTGGTTCTGGGGGGAGTTGCTTTGTGTCCCGTCCTCTTCTGCTGGCGTATTCCCTTTGTCCTCCAGGTTCTGGTCTTCCTTCCCTTCCTCATGGATTTTTGTATTTGGATCTTGCGCACTTTCCTCCGTTTCTTGGCCTAAAATTCTAAAGTTGTTCTCCTTTCCTTGGGCCTCCGTGGGTTTGGGGTTCTGTTGTTCTGTCTGCTCGTGTCTTTGGCCTCTTGCTCTTGATCTCCCTTTCCGGGCTTGCTGCCATCCTTCATCCCCTTCTTTTTCTGTGGTGAGGGGTACTTTTGGGCAGTTTCTTTGGAAATGGCCGTATTCATGGCATCCTCTGCACTTGAATGGAAGTTGTTCGTAGTCCAGCTTTTGGATGTGTTGCCAGGTTCCAACCTTCAGCTTTATTGCCTCTGGTAGGCCTACCTACAGATCTACCTCTACACAGATTCGCGCACAAGAATACTGGTCTCTAGGTTCTGCTCGGTCGATGTAGCGCCCAAGTCCATTGCCTATTGCCTGAAGAGAAGTGGGGTTCCAGCAGTGGATCGGCAAGTTGGGGAGTCTTACCCAGACCGGGACGTCCTTGGGGATTTCTGAGGCAGGGTCAAAATTCGGGGTCCATCTATTTAGATAAAGACCTTGTGTTCCCATGAAGTATGGGCCATTTCTGAAGATCAGGTCTCTGTCTTCCTGGGAGATAAATTCGAATATGTAGTACCCTCGCCCGACCGTGTAGCAGGTCACACTGTTTGTTAGCAACGGTCTCCAGTTCCGCTGAATCCAGTTGTCTGTGGTTCTGGTTGAAGTCCATAGTCCCATAAACTGGCCAATGAGTCCTCATTCAGAAAGAGAGAGGGCGACTTTCATTGGGTGTTCAGGAGGGAGCTCAATCTCTGGAATGTCCTTCAGTTTCTTGATGAAGCTTGGAGCTTCTGAGACGGTCGAATTTTTGTTGCATGCTTCTACCAGGTGCCTGAAGGAGGAGGCGGGGGAAGGAGGGGGCAGCGTCTCCCCTCCCTGGCCTGCCATGGCGGCTTACTCAAACCCTAATGTAACAGCTCGTGCGTGCGTTTCTTAGAGCAATCTGCACATGAGAGGTATGCTAGGATGTATAATCCAACACCGTTGCAACTTATATATATATATATATATATATATTTGAATATGTATGGTTCCACTACTTTGGAAATGGTTTTATCCATTGGTCAGTTTCCATATTTGGGAGACCCACCAAATCTTTTTTTTTTTTCGAATTTTCAGTCACGAGTTGTCATTGGGAATTTTCCCACTGCCACGTGGCAACCACCTATTGGACCATGTCAGCCACTATACCGTCATCCTAACACGTCACTATATGGATGCCACTTCAGCTACCACATCAATGCCATGTCACTGTACAGACTTCCATGTGGCGCAATCTTACTGGTCCACGAAATGACCCAAAAATTCCAAATATGGGTGAAACGTGGCAACCTCTAGTGCTGCCACATCACCATGATGAAATCATGCTGATGCCAGCATGACAAGTCTCACATCATGTTCATGCCATGTATGTTGTACAGATGCTGACATCATCTGTACTGATGATGACCTCAATAGTACGGATGCTAACTCATCCCCCTACTTACTGGGCTAGGTTGACCAAACTTTGACCGCGAATATCTTTCGATCTGTAACTTCATTTGACAATATATTTGCATCGTTGGAAATATTGTGACGCGCTCTTCACGTTGATTTCATTTTCACTAAGTTTTGAGAACTTTGAATTTTTTCCCTTTCTCTGTCTGTTGAGGCCATTCTGAGTGTCCTGAGTTGCTTTTGCGAGTTCTGAGTTGTTCTTAGTCTTCTCTGGATCCTTTTTGGATCAGTGGTATTTGAGAGAATAACAGAGGAAGAGGAAGATTATGTAGCATCATTTCAGGCCATAGTGTCATAGGTAACTCCATAGTGAGTGCACATTCCTTTGTATTTTCATTTTGATAACTGAAGCAAAGATAGCAAAGCATAAGCCTCACCTTCAAGTTGGGTTTTCTCCCGTATTGGGTTTTCCGGTGTGAATATTGTGTCTATTTTTGTGGATGGTGTTTTTTATTTGCATGTTCTTTTATTTTTGTTATTTTCTTAAAAAATAGAGAAATAAGATAAAGATAACAAATCTAAGATCTAAGGAAATAAACCTGTATAATAACAATTTTAGCATATTACAAGATATGTTGTGAAAAAATGTTCCAGTGGAATATCAAAGATAATTTATAGATCATATTGGTATTAGATCAAAAAAGAATTGGAGTATTTGTGGGAAGTTGTAGGATCCAGGAATTGTCTTAAGAAGACAGTCGTAGAACCCTAGACATGGAGGATAAGTTTGTTGACAACAACCCTCGAGATCTAGCAGAAGAAAGATTTGTGAGGTTGGAAGAGAAGGTCACTAAAGAATATGGGCCTCCTCAAGGTGGCTACAGAAAAAAAGTTCATATCATTCAGGAGGTTGGAGGCTCTAACTCAAAGATCGGATCAAATGGGAAACCAAGAGATAATGAAGACCTAGAAAAGGAGTTGAGGAAAGAACTCGAGAAAGAGAAGTCGAGTTCCAGTTCCATTACCCCTTCATATTATTTATTTAAAATGGAAGCGAAAGTGGATAACAAGTCATACCAAGGTGATATCGATGTAGTAAAGTTGAATCATTGGTTGCAACAATTAGAGGTATATTTCAGTGTTCACAATATAGATGAGGAGCAGAAGATTCCATTTTCTTAAATGAAATTAGAGGGTCATGCATTAACCTGGTGGGAAATCCACATGGAGACACTTAGTTTGGAGGGAGATCCACTAGTAACCAAGTGGGAGGATTTCAAAACCCTCATTAAGTGCCAATTCTACCCTATCGGGTATGTAGAGGACCAATGGATCTGTTGGAATTACGTCAAGAAAAGGAAAGGGCATAGTGTGCAGGAGTACACCACTGAATTCAAGAATATGGATATCATGTTGGATATCTCTCTCAAGAACCCAAATGATATCCTCAAGTATCTGGGGCGTCTACACAATTATTTTTGAAAGAAATTGATTCTCTTCAATCCCAGGAAAGTTGATGAGGCTTGTGTTCAAGCATAGTATTTGCAAAATATAGGCTACAAGAAAACACAACCAAGTGGTTGCAAACAGAAAGATCATCAAGACACTTCCAATGAGGGTAAGAAGAAGTGGAAAGAGAAAGACAAGAAGACTACAACAATTGCACATCGATGCAAGTATCCAAGTAACCATTTTAACCATTGCAATATTGATGGTCACACAGAAGAAAAGTGTTGGAAACTACATCCAAAGTTGAACTCTAAGAAATGTAAGAAGGATGCTAAGAAGAAGAACCTTCTAGATATAGATTCAAGCAATCAAGTTGAGAGCACCTCATATGTGGATGATAATATTTCTTGCACTTCATTGTAGAAGGAGGTAAATTTGAGTAGCCTTCATCACAAGGAATAGAAGGAGATGAAAAAACTCTTCCATATCAAGATTCAAGTCAAGAAGACCATGGTATATGTTCTATTCGATTCTGGTTCACATGCCAATCTCATATCAGCTAATATGGTCAGCAAGATTGGGTTGGAGGTTCATAATCATCCTAGCCCATATCCATTGGGGTGGGTAAACAAGGATGCAAAGATTAAGGTCATGAAATATGGTAAGATCAAATTTGTTGTAAGTGAATATTTTAGTGATGAGGTGGAGTTAGATGTAGTACCCCTTGACGTGTGTGGAGTAGTGTTTGGAAACCTCTACATGTATATGAGGGATGTAATATTAATGAGGAGATAAAACTAGTACTACCTTATCAAGGATGGGAAGTTTTTCATCATCAATGAACATAAAGGTAAATTTAATATCTCACTGGTAAGTGCCAACCAAGCCAAAAGTTTGATTAGTTCAAGTAAGAAGTATGTTTTTCTTTTCTTACTAAAGAATCATCCAGGTGATGAATCAGTAAGGGAAAATGCATTGTTAGGGTTCTAACCTAACCCCCTTACTTAGATACTTTATTAGTGTATGAGACCACCTTCCTTAAACAAGGTCCATTAAATACTTAGTTAATAGTCACTCATTGTAATAAAGGGTCATTTTTAGTAATAAGACCCGAATTAGTTTGTTGGCCCTCATTATAAGGATCCCATATGTAGTTAAGATTATCTATGGATAGATATATAATGAGTATAAGGTTATGTATTGTTTTGGCAAGAATTGTTATTGTATTTGGAGCATTTCTCTTAGAGATTGCCCTCTTGAAGAGGAAAGTGAACACAACTCTCTATTTTTATCTCTATTTTCTCCTACAAGTGGTATCAGAGCTCTTTTTTGGGCATGAAGTGGGAGAATTTTTGGGCACAAAGTGGGAGAATTTTTTTTATTTTCATAGATTTTTATGGAAAAAAAAGAGGGCGACAATGTTTAGATCGTTTTTTGAAACTTTATGTGTAGAATTTGAAGAAACCGTCTAGATATGTGAATTCCTCTTGAAAAAATACCCAATTCAAAAAAAAATCATCCAAAGTGGATTCTAAAAAGTGGAGATATCATTGATTCAAAATTTGCAATTTTTAGGGTTTTTTTCAGCGACGACTGCAAATTTCACAAATTGGATATTTTTTGACAGAGTACATAGAATTTATTCAAACTACTGCCATTAGATCCAGAAAAGTTGTGAAATTTCATAATTGGGTTCATAATAGCCAATTAGATAAGTATAACTAAAGTTGTGGTCATTTTATATTTTTAGCCTCAAGCCCTACCTTGCACAAGTTATTTTTGGTGATTCTAAGAGATTTTTCTCATGTTAACAAGCTCATAAATTATTATTTTTTCGATATGTGTTCTAGTGTCTTTAAATAACAGTGATACATCATTCAACGGTTAAAACTATTGTAAGGGAAGAATACATGTAGGAGCTAAACATGGTTTCACCTTACCTTGTTGGAAACCCATGTAACCCCTTTTGGTACCCCTTTGAATAGTAACACATCAAAAAGTACCTGTATATGGAATCTAACTTCCAAGTACCCTTTGGTATATAGGAACTCCCCTAGGTATACCTGAAACTAGCCTTAGAAAAAACAATCAGTAGTCTTATTGTTATAATACACCGAGAACATGGCTCGAGGAGATCACTCTCCAGTACCTGGGTAGTCGATTAGTATGGTTAAGGGCATGATTGAGCCTCCTTAGTTAGTTCCCTGATATATTGGGTCAATTATTATTTTTGGACCCTGCACGTATATCAAATAGATATAGCACTTGACACTCCCTTGTTTCCAAGACCTAGTAACCTTTTTCAGTGAGCTCACCAATGAAAGGTACCTATAAACCATCTCATAATTCTCAAGACAACATGAACACTCACTCTACTACAAGCAAGTTGGACTTCATGGATGAACAACTTAAGAAAATTAAGGATGACATGTTTGGGTTCAATTAAAAGTTGGATACGAAGCTAGATGGGAAATTGGATAAGAAGTTGGATGAGAAGTTGAATAACTTCAAACATAGATCGATTGAAAGGTTGATGGGTATGCCAACTCGGGGTATACTAGAAGAAAAATATTGGATTGCAACACACCTTGAGCCACACCAGGAAGAAACTTCTAATTCGTGACTATTTAGCCACCCAAAACCCTCATTGGGTTCGCACAACAATAGATCAATGGATAATAACATATGGCACCATATTTCTCCAAGGTGGAGTTGAACAAGATCGATGGTTTTGACCCGTCGGGATGGGTCATCCAGATGGAAAATTACTTTTCCGTCTAGATCATTATTGATGATATGATGAAACTCGGGGTGGGGGTATTATATCTAGATCTGGAATGATGGCAATGGTGGGAATGGCATAAAAAAACATATGCAAGATATATCGCTTGGATTCATTTTTTTAAAGTTGTTTGTGCACGTTTTGAGAAAGATACTCACTATTTGGGGAATCTTACCAAGTTACACCAAACAAGATTAGTCACAGATTTTATGGCATCCTTTCAGAAGTTAGTTTTCCGTACAGAGAACTTAACAGATTCTTTCTATAAAGAATGTTTCATTAGTGGCCTCAAGGAAGAGATTTGAGCACAAGTTAGAATGCAAAATATTGTTACTTGATTGGAAGCGACACAAAGGGCCCTATAAGCATAGACAATGATCAATGCACAAACAAAAAAACCAGCCTTCATTCCCCGCATTCGTCCAACCCAGGGTATTTTCCCAAGAATAATTTTCATAAGTTGGTTCAAAGTTAGTAGATAAATTCAATTAACAATCATATGAAACTTCCATATCATTTACATAACTTGAATCTAAATCATATGCATCACCTCCATCATCTTGTCTTATTGAACTTCTGGTTCTTCTCTTTGCAACCTCATAGGGATGAACACTTTCAAGTGACTTCATGACACACTTTGGAATTTTTTATGATGGTCCAATCTACTTAACTGATTGAGACGATGTTGATTTCCGATCAAGATTCAACCTTTCAATACTTGCAATCACATCATCCAATTGAACCTCATGTTTTGATGAAGTGGTTGGAACTTATACATGAGGGGGAGATGGCACATCAAAAGGAGATTCCAAAGATTGATCCAAGTTATGGATTCCCCCCTTCAAAATGTGGAATCTCATTATCAAACTCTTGATATGTATTTACATGAATAAATCTATCAAAATTATCAAGTTGTCACTCAACATTGTTGTCATTTTTAGTGGATTCAAGAAAAATCACATATCTAGAAAGAATGAACTTTTTATTTACCTCATCGTAAATATTATATGCCTTGGTGGTATTTGAGTATCCCAAGAAGATGCACTTTCGACTCCTTGCACCTATTTTTTCTTTTCTTTTCTCCTTAGGAATTAAGGCATAACAAGTGGAACCCAAAACCCTGAGATGCCTCACTAAAGGAATGTGTTCTCAATTACACTACACACAGAACTACATCGCCCAAAACATCAACTTCACATTCTTGAAAAATAGCATGGAACATACTCCTATTCACTCTTTTTTCTACATCTATAGATTTAAAACTCATTAGAAGTATATCCGCCTCGATTATCAATACAAATTGTGCCAATATAGGATTGTGATTCACTTTCAATCCATACATGAAAATTTTTAAATGTTTCAAATGCTTGATATTTGTGTTTTAACAAATAAACACAACACATCCCAGTGTAATCATCAATCAAATTCATGATATATTTATTGCCAAAATCATATGCAATAGGCATGGGCTAGAGTGGATGAACTCTATGTTTTTGCATGCTATCGAAGTGGAATCATGAAAAAGGTTGCTTGCTATGTTTACCAAGGATACATGCATCACATTGCTTCAATTTATTTGGAATGGTAGGCAATACATAAACACCATTTTTCATCAACATAAGAAGGCTATCATAATTGATGTGCCCAAATCTACCATACCGCAAGAGACTATATGAGAATGTACCTTCATCATGGTGAGGGAGGTATGCCCGTGCAGATGTCCCTTTCAACGTCAACAATCTCTCACCCTCCCATCTTTTCATGTGACTATGTTGTCAGAAGAGCACCTTGTTTCAACTTTTCCATCAAATATGTGAATAGTATGGCCTTGCTATGAATGTGCACAAGAACAAAAAGTGACCCCAAAACTCAAGATATAGAACATTATGCAAAAGAAAATATAGGAATCCAATAAATATGAGCCCAATGATGCCAAATTCCATAGGTTTGAGATTAGATCTATTTGCAAATTATAGCGCACCCTCTACATTGTTGTTCAATTCCTCAAAGAAGTATCTCCAAAAAATCATGTAGTAAGTAGCACCAGTGTCAAGCAACCATGCATCTCTCTAAGAAGAAAATGAAGTTTTGAAAAAATATTTGTTTATGCCAATATTGTAATGGACAATAACAAAATGAGTTGATTCAAGAGCTTTACCTTTTTCTTACTTTTGTTCCTTATTTTCTTTAATCTTCTCATGTGGGATCCTACATGTATTTTCATCATGTTCAGTCTTGCCACAAAGAACACGATGAAGATTTGATCTCTCACCTTGATTATGCCTACCCCCCTGCCTCATAAATACTTCTTTTTGCATCCTCTCTAACTACCTTATCCTCTAGAAGAATCATGTCATTGATTCTTCCCTTTTTTAGAAAGGCACATAGTTTTTCTAGTGGGATGAAATGTCAACCAAAAATATTTCTCATGTTCTTCTGTTGTCTCCATCAAAGAGTCCAAATTGAAGGATTTCAATTGGCTAATGTCTTGAAGTGATTAAATATAGTGATAATATGTGGGGTATAGGGGCTTGATGAAAGTCATTATACCAATGATCCAAAACAACATCAATGTTGTGCATGATGGATTTAATTTGGGATGATAAAGCCATGGGATCGTTATCCTTCAACTCTAGGTTGAAGAGCTTCAATTGCAATTGAATTAGCTCCAATTATGAATGTGAAAACATTTCAACTTCTTCAAATCACCCCAAGAAGCTTCAATAGATCTAGTGTGACAACTCACATCTTCACTCATAGAAGAAGCAATCAAGGCATATGATTTCTTATTTGTATTCATCCATATTACAAGCTCTTTATCTATTGTAGGTTTGATAGGTGAAGTATCTCCATCACAAATACCATCCCAAAGATCACTGGAGATAAGAGTATGTTTTATCTTTCTTGACTATTCTAGATAAGTTTATTTTCCAATAAGTACCACACCAACAATTGAGACAAAAGAATGCATCTTCATAAAAAAAATCACTTCAAAAATATAAACAATGTCAATACAAGCTATTTCTGATGCTTTTCTCTACAATTATTGATCATATATTGGGGTTAAACTTTGAAAATGGGCGATGTATACGCTGGGGGAACTTAGTATCTCAATTACCGAATGATTTGATTGACGAGATATTGGAATGGCTACCAACGAAATATCTATGTATATTTCGTTGCATCTGCATGAAATGGAACGCACTCTTTTTTTCAACCAAAATTATTACTAGACCATGGGAAACAATATATGCAATACAATAGCAATCTCTATTAAAAAGATATATTAAGTTTCTATTGGGTAGATACTAGGTTGTCCCATAAATGACATTGTGAATAGGTTCTACAAGACAAGTGATTTATTTCAACAAGTTCTACATGGTGTGTTTGTGTTGTAGTCAACAAAATGTAAGTAGTTGGTAATACAAATATACTTGTAGAGTTACGCTACAATGGTAAAGTGAAGAGTGGGAACAACAAAGAGGTCATGGGATATGGGCATTGTAAATGCATATTTTTTTGTCATGTCTAATTCCTACACATCCATATTATGGGGGAGATTCCAATTGAAACAGTGCATGAGTTGTGCCACCACAAAATGCACAACAAGAGTTCCCAATTGGTGTGAATTCATCTTCCTCCCAATCTCACAAAGGTTCACCAGAAGTTGAGTCCCCTTGGGGATTTGACAACCCAATACAGTGCAATCCTCTACAGAAGGGTGGGGAATCCCAAACGGCCCTACTAGGTGGATTCTAAGTGTTTCATTCACCACAACGTGTAAGTAAATGAGATCAGATAAGTCAAACTCACTTACCATACAAGTGAATCCACCATGGTTTTGATACCATTGACAAGCCTTGAATAACTCCAAGCTTGAATCAATTTTCTTAATGTGAGTCACATATAAATATATTGATATATAACTTTTGGTTTCATCTTCCAAGAGGTCTGGTGACTATTTTTATTCATATATGACTCTTCATGTTTCTTCTAAATGAATAGTAATAATATTTACAATACACCATATTCCCTATGGATAGGTATAAAAAATACTTATTGTAATATACAACTCTTTTGTTATGGATTATTTTTTGATGTTATTATATATGTACAACTTAAAACTTATTATCTCAAAATATGCTTACATCATATTAATTAGGCCTTTGAGTTGAGCTTATGGTTAATTAAGAACATTGATGCCTTGATCTCAATATATCATCATCTACTCAATGTTATGTGTTGGTAAATAAAATTGTAAGTTGCATTTACTTTGATATTTCTATCATGTTTATCCATTTTATTTATAATGGTTATTTAGAGAAAACTTGACAAGTTTTGTAGAATAACAACCTTTCTAGTCCATGACAAGTCATTCATAATAGTACAAGTGTATGAGTTTCAAACATGTTACAGGATGGTTGTTTTCAAATTCCAATATAAGCTCCATTTTACAACAATATTTTAATGGGAATTAATTGTATGAAGGGAAAAGTTTCTTACTTAGTAGGGGTAATGTTAAGAACCAAACATCAATATAGCATAGAAAACTTCAGGAAAGGTACTCAACGCCTTGAAAAAGAGATAATTTCAGATAATAAGCCTCTTCGAGGGGGCAACCTCCTTTTACCCCACTTAAATGTTCAAGTACAAGATGA
>ML776959.1:1863208-1897975 GCA_009831015.1 Picea engelmannii
AATGGCCTAAAGCCGACATAAATAAAATAACATTACTAATCTAAATCACAACTAATGGCCTCAAGCCGACATAAATAAAATAACATTACTAATCTAATATGCCCCAATTAAG
Organism: Picea engelmannii; assembly: GCA_009831015.1. NCBI lineage: Eukaryota > Viridiplantae > Streptophyta > Pinopsida > Pinales > Pinaceae > Picea > Picea engelmannii. Next base: position 1,863,321 of record ML776959.1, read on the forward strand.
TGGTAATGAGCCAATATTAGGGCTTAACAGGTAATAGTAGTAAATTGAATTAAAAACACTTTTATTAGATTTTCATTGCTATATTATTTTGTTCATGAGAACAATTCCATATTTTCCTTATTGAATCACTTTGCATTTTCATTTCTAGACTTGTGTACAACTCCATTGTTTCAATTCAATTCAAGGTTTGGCATGCAAATTTTATCAAAGTCATATTCATCGATGCAGGCATGAAAACATGAATATGGATTTTTTTATTAATCTTCATACTAACTTGAAGTCTGATCATAACAAATATGAGTGAATGAATAGATTATATCCCACATGAATATTTAAGGTGTTGCATAAGGTCTACCAATTCTCACCATTATTTTCATGCCAAAATTTTGTGGATCACTTATCATTCACACTTGTGAACCTATATTATATTGTAAGGATATGATATTATTTCATATGTATTTAACCTCCTAATTTATTGTTTGATGTCCTTAACTTGACATACTTAACACAATGGCAACTTCTACATCAACCATCTTTAAACAATCCCATGCGACTACATTGGCTGCTAATAGATTTTTAACTGATAGATAGCCTATCAAGACTTAATGGGACTTCATCAATCCTTTCCCTTAGTTGGAGACTTTATTTTCTAGAGAAAAAAAACATGAAATTAAGGGATGTGAATAATCCCAACCTCATTCACCTTTAATGGTCCTCTTATTTGGACATGCAATTATCCCAAGTTTATTTTTTGGTTTATTAAGACATATGATCTTAATATTAACAAGGAGAGTGTTAATGAAAATTGTAAGTTGAAGTTTATTTAACAATCTCTCATTTTATTGCAATGATATGATTATATGATAATGGTTGTCTGGCCTTAATAGCGTGACACATTTTTACACTAATATATTCAATATCTTAAAATTGAATTTAAGCTAGCTAAACATTTATTCATGGTATTTAGGCTCAAGGAAAACAATCACTTTCCTAGATACCAATTGACTTGGAAACTGTGATCCTAAAAGGTTGTCATATGAAGAAAAAAATATTGAAATAAATGTAAATTTTATAGGAGTCTAAGTCCAACAAGATGTGTCTTATGACAACATTTTTTCAACTAGCAACTATACTTAGAATAGTTAGATATAAAGAATCTCCCAGAAACGTGTTATAGTAGAATAAATGCATAGTATGGATGTACCAAAAATCATTCTAGAAAAATCCACATAAATGAGGGATGCTTAAAAAACAACATTATGTAATATATTTACTACTAAAGCTTCCACTCTAGACAATAAAAGAGTCACTACTAATTAGTAGAAACAATTAACTATATTCAAATTTATATGTTGTTGCAAGTATACAATGCATGTGCTTTCTATTACTCATCATGCACCAACAAATGTTATTTATGAAGCCTTGCATGAATTTACATTTTTTGCAAGCATGGATGTATTCAACATTTTAAAGCATTTTTATCACTATAATGAGTTGATGACTTTGGAGATATATATTATCTACATATGTGATTATTTCCTACATGTGTACTTGTTAAGAAGTGATGTTTATTTGCATACGTTATTTGTTTATTTCCATATGTTATTGCTTCCTATGTTTGTACTTTTGGAATACATATGTGATTATTTCCTACATGTGTACTTGTTAAGAAGTGATGTTTATTTGCATACGTCATTTGTTTATTTCCATATGTTATTGCTTCCTATGTTTGTACATATGTTATTGCTTCCTATGTTTGTACTTTTGGAATACATATGTGATTATTTCCTACATGTGTACTTGTTAAGAAGTGATGTTTATTTGCATACGTCATTTGTTTATTTCCATATGTTATTGCTTCCTATGTTTGTACTTTTGGCATAATATATTAGGATAAAAGACATTTTTGGATCCAATGATTTTTTAACATTATTAGAGTGGGGTGCATTGCAAAAAAAATTGTTCCATAAGATAATAGTTTATTTTTTTATAAAGGGCTATGCCTTTGGACTACATCATACAATGTTTTATACTATTCTAATAATAACTACAATTTCCGACAACAAGAAATCATTCTATGTTGGTGAGTGTTACGTAAAAAAGGTGCTACTGAAATGACAATAAATAAGGAATGGATGGATGGTATCCTATGCTTTGATTCAATAAATTATGGGGTACAAAATAGTTAAGTCTATTAGTGTTTCTAAAAAGAATGTTAGATGTTTGCTCCATGCTAAGAATTTTCATCCAACAAGAGAAGTGATCTATGGATCTACATTAATTGTAAAGTTGTAAACCACATGTATCAATTCATGTCAAGGTTGCAAGTGGACCAAATATTTTTGTAAAAGGAGAAAATTAATCACTTTTCTCTTCCTAATATATAAATTGAACTTTTTTAGTTGACAGTGCATATATGACTAAAACACATGAAAAAAAAAAGTTATGTAGTTAAATATATCAACCTAAAAGGGGCTTCTTTAGTTGACAGTGCATATATCACTTTTCTTTTCCTAATATATAAATTGAACTTTTTTAGTTGACAGTGCATATATGACTAAAACACATGAAAAAAAAAAATTTGTAGTTAAATACATCAACCTAAAAGGGGCTTCTTTAACCTTTATGTCACACCACTGGCAGAGTTTGCATATTCCAGTTCTTCATCATTGTCTTCTGTAGGGTGGGGTATTCGAGATATTTTGGAGTATAATTCCTACCACATATTTATTTACAAACATTTGCATCATTTTCTCACTAAGTCAGCCAGAGAATGAACCAAGTACAAACTCTATTGTGAACTATCTAAGCACAAAATCGATTGTGAATTATCTAAGCACAAACTCAAGGTTTCTTAAACATAATCTCTTCCATTCACAATGATCCAAGTACAAACTCATGGGTTTTGGGGACATAAGTACTTCCATTCACAATAGAGTTTGCACTTGGATCATTCTTTGGTTGACTCATCTAGAGAATAAGTAAGTAGAAACAAGTTAGTAAGTAAAGATGTGGTAGGATTTCTAGATTATGTTTGTGTTTCATAATCACTCTAGAAGTTCCACAATGAAGGTAAAATTTTGACTCAACAAGATCAAGAATACAATGAAAGCAAATTATAGAACACTTTGAAGGCCATGTCCTATCATGCATATCAATTGGTGGAATTGAGGAATATCCATTGATGATCTTTGGATCTAGGAATTGTTGTTAGAAGAAGCAATATGACACAAAGAACTGTGCGGGTGACTGTTCATAGAAGAAACCAACTTGGAGCTACCACCATAAGCCCACTTTGTGGAAATTGTGAAAATTGTTATGTAGTTGAATCAATAATTAAAATATGTGCAAAGCATTGAAAAACTAGGATTATCCAACTACAGAAGGTGCCCTCGATGGTTTCAATGCTTGTTAAAATGCCAAATTTGGGAGGTGTTGATATTGAATATCTGCTACAAAAGAACAATTACAGATAAATATGATCAACCAATCTCCACCCCAAATGAACTTGTAGATGGTCTTACCTTTTTCTCCACCAATCAATTTGCTTTGATTACGAATAGGAATTTCTTTTAGTAATTGTTCTTGAGAATTGAGATCACCTTCCTATTATCAAAATGAAAATAGTGGTAAGGATTAGCACAACGGTATAAAAATTAACCCCTGAAAACAATTCCAGTTGCAACCATCAATTTAAACGTTCAAAAGAATGAAGAAATTAAAGATAAATTAAACAAAAAGGAGGCTCTGAGGTTAAACTAACTGAAGTTTTTCTAAGCATTGATTTAGGACCCTTTATCCACCAACAAAGGAGTTAATGTCAAAATTAGCCTGGAATTACAAAAAAAATCAATAGCTCCAACTTATAGCAGAGCTTCTCATAGATTAATTGAACTCAGACTCCTCTAGCATGCTCTCATGATTTCTCATCAATCTCTTGATGGGTTATATATTGAATAATTGGCTAATAAATTTGGCATTGTGGTCTCTATCTAAATTAGTCAAGTGCCCATGGATGTGGGCTAATTCTTGGACATTGTCCATGAGCCTAAGAATTCTCCTCAACGTAAATTTGACAATGCTAATTTTATTCTAATAAACTTTACCAAGCATTGGTCACATTTTTGAAGATTTGTCATGATTACCCTGACCCTCTAACCATCATTATGTTGAAGTTTTCTTTGATGTAAAAATCACACTTCAAAATTGATTGCTCTTGATTATTTAGGCTCAGCATAATTTCAATTGTAAGATTTCATTGGTATTTAATGCTCATTTTTCTCATAATTGTGCATTTTGACCATGAAAGGCCTCAAGAAGCTTTAACATTAGGTTTCCTCATTAAATTTCTCCAACATATGTCAATCAAGTGGTGAACATATTGATCTTGGATACCTATGTAGCCTTGTTTATCGATCAAATTCTGGACAATATGGAGACATTCCCATCCTGAAGGGTGTGCGATGACTAGCTAAGCAGGCACAATAAATTTGTCCCATTCAATGTTTGATGAAAAAAAACAATCATCAAAATCTGAAACTTACAAGATGAGAATAAACTTTAGCAAGAGAGAGCATTGTAGGATAGGGATCTGAAACTGCAAGTGCAACATCTTCTATCACTTGTGGTACCTGTATCTTAATATACATAGACTAAGATGCAGACTTTGGCTTTAGTATAGCTCAAAATTATTTATTACCCTTAAACTTTTGGAAAACCATAGATCACCTGCATTAACTATACACCAAACTTTTGGAAAACCATATATCACTTTTGGAAAACCATATATCACTTACATTAACTATTAACTATACTCTCTAGTTCTTTGAACATCAAACCCTTAAAGAATCTCTGTCGTGAAAGCCCTATGGATATAACAGCTATCACTATTTAAAATAAACTGGAAAAAAAATTCAAGAAAAACAACAGATCAATATTGATTCTCAAGTAAATAATTAACATTTCGTAAATAAAATAACTTACGCAGATTTAATGCTTTCAGATGCATCTATAAGATTCACATCACCTTCAATCAGGTAAATCAATTTCTGGATTCCACACCTTTGTAGGAAAGCAGGTTAGATTAGAAAATTAGATACTTACTCCACAAGTATTACATTTTTGTAAATTTATATCTTTCTAATTTTGTTCCCAACACAAAGCACATCTATAATGAAAATTTTAGTAAAGAGTAAATAAATGAAAAAAATGAAGCAATATGGAGTGTGTGCAAATAATCATATGCTTGTATGATATAGTTCAATATGCTTAGTCTAAATTCACTTGAAAAAGCCAAAGATGACATCTATTGTTTTGTCAATGAATATCTCAAAAAAAACCAATGATGTAAAATGATCATCAAAAATTGAGTGATAATTAAAATCTTTATTATATAGTTAACTAGCAGGGAGAGTCATGTCCCCAAACACAACATGAAACTCTAGTGACTCGCAATAATTTATGTCAGGAGATCACAATTTTGAAATATGTTTGGATAATTCTAACACAAACCGTTGATATGTTCTTTATTCCTCCATCCTAAATGTATCAACTTCAACTCCCAACTTCATGTATAAAAATATAATTTGCAATCCCATTTAGAAATACTAGGAATTGGCATCATATACTTGAGACTAGAACAAATTTCATCTTTCCCCTTATGTATGTACAGAACAAAACATTCATACCTTGTTGATTCCACTTCGTAAACATATCCAACTCTCAACTTATAATATATCAAATTGGTAACAATCCAGTCCTTGATTCTATTAGTGCAATGTCACAATACAAATTAGACCCGATTCAAAGCACAATAACCAAGAATATGTGCAATATATGTTTTATGGCTCTTTAAACACTAAAACACCCAATCTAAAGATTTTGTCTAAGTTGATCACAAATGGATATGGATCCACCTGATTTCTTGCAAACTTTGAATTTAAAAAAAATCTACCAGACAAACACTTAGCCAAAAACTTAGATTTCAACCTCCAATAGTTAGTCACCAATAAATCCAAGTTAACTCAACATGCAATTAGAACTATGAGCATAAACACTAAATGACTAAGATCTGAAACTTAGCAACGAAAAATAAATGAACAATGGACATCATTCAACCTGCTCATTTGACACAAGAAATCTCTGGGCAATGCCCCTAGAAAAACCCACAAGGGAAAAACTAGTCAAGGAAATTCTTCTTTTATTGAGCTCATAGGAAAATTCTGAGTTTACAGAAGAAATATTTTCAGCAAAAAATACTTAGTACTTATCTTAAAAAAATGTGCCAACAATCCACATAGATTTATGTGCCAAGTATTCCTTGAAAAACATGCCAAACTATTGTATGGACTATACGGCCATGTACAGTCAACACAACAACAAAATATTCCTAGAAAACTATTCCCAAATCTCTGATGTATGGTACAATACCATGCTATATGGGTTTCTCTTAGCAAAGTCACTTGGAAATCGTGTCATACTTTGGCTGAATGGCTGCCTCGATTTCTATTCCTTACTCTTTTTGTATGGCCAACAATAAACGGTTTACAGCCTTCCTGTAACAATTGTATGGACTACATTAAATGTTGAGTTCTCTCCTTGGGATGCATGCCAATCCTCCTTGTTGTTTCTCTCTTTCCTTCAGCTCAAACGTTCATGAAAAGTGTGCCTCTTCAACTTCCCTCCAATCTCTCCTCAAAAAGTGTGTCCCACTATCCCTCAAGTGTTGCCTTTATTCACTTATTAATGAGTAATTGTCTTAACCCTTGATCTTCCAAAGAGATAGAAACTCAAGATCAAATCTTTCCCTCTTGAGATCAACGGTCATGACTTAATCATCTGTTGAGTTCACTTAAATCTCTTAAGTGACCCACACTTCATAAAGTCACTTTTACCCATTAAATATTAAAAGGCTCAACTTGACTTTATAAAATCACTTTATAAACTCACTTAAGAGAGACATTTGCTCAATCTCTTTTACATATTGGGTGTTGTCAATGCAGAAGTACCTTCAAGCTACAAAATATAACATGAATACAGCTATGAAACAACATATTACAGTATATACGTATGTAAGAATAACCATGAAACAAAAATTGCCGATTTTTCTCAAGATATTAGTAGTTGTGTTAAAATGGGATGGGACAAGGTGTTTTATAGCTTCAAGTTCACGACTTTTTGTTTTTTAGTTTGGATTTTTTGTTTTTACAAAATTTTTGTAATTTATATTTTTTTTTCTCTTTAAAATGTTGTTTGTTTTGCAAGAAACGACATTATAAACAGATCCAACAATTTAATTCGGTTTCAGGACCATTTACTGCAAAACATGCAAGTTGGATCCAGATCTGGATCTAGTCTATTAGAATTATTGGTGTGATCTGTACATGTGGCCACAACCCATTCATATGTACCATTATGTACTTGTAATCATGTCTAAAAAGGTGATATTGTATTTTTTTGTATGTATTACTAGGTATGGTTAAGGCCAACCTAGTCAAACTTGACATATAGGCCCAATAACCCTCCTAGAGTGTGTGACATTCTTTTGTCATCCCATAACCCCCTCTTGAAGGGACAATCACTTGAGTTGTTTATTCGAGTTGTAGATAAATACACAACTCAAGCTCTCATTTGTCTCATCTCATATTCTAATCTTCTAGATCTGATATACAAAGTGTTATAAGCATAAAGTTACTTAATTTTGGCGTTCTCTCTTGTCATTGGCATATTTTCTTAGCCATACTTGTGTATTTGTGTTTTCAGAACTTGTGCTTGGTTTTTTCACTCTCTCAAGCACACTAGACCTATCTCTCTCTAGCACACTTGTGCGTAAACTATTCCAAAACATGAGGGAGACTTGGTTCCATCAATTCTTCTATTGACCCTTATAAACGTCAACATGGTACCAGAGTAGGTGTGAGCCTTACTCTGTCAATTATTATCAATGCTAATCCCGTCCAAAACATCAACTTCACATTCTTGAACAATAGCATGGAACGTACTCCTATTCATTCTTTTTTCTACACCAATAGATTTAAAACTCATTAGAAGTATATTTGCCTCGATTATCAATACAAATTGTGCCAATACGGGATTGTGATTCACTTTCAATCCATACATGAAATTTTTTAAATGTTTCAAATGCTTGATATTTGTGTTTTAACAAGTAAACACAATACATCCTCATGTAATCATCAATAAAATTCATGATATATTTATTACCAAAATCATATGCAACAGGCATGGGCCAGAGTGCATGAACTCTATCTTTTTGCATGCTCTCGAAGTGGAATCATGAAAAAGGTTGCTTGATATGTTTACCAAGGATACATGCATCACATTGCTTCAATTTCTTTGGAATGGTAGGCAAGACATAAACTCCATTTTTCATCAACATACGAAGACTATCATAATTTACGTGCCCAAATCTAGCATATCACAAGAGACTAGATGACAATGTACCTTCATCATGGTGAGGGAGGTATGCCCGTGCAGATATCCCTTTCAGCATGAACAATATCTCATTCTCTCATCTTGTCATGTGACTATGTTGTTATAAGAGCTCCTTATTTCAACTTTTCCATCAAATATGTGAATAGTATGGCATTGTTATCCAATGTGCACAAGAGACAACAAGTTCATCCACAACTCAAGATAGAGAACATTATGCAAATGAAAATAAAGGAATCCAATAAATATGAGCCTAATGATGCCAAATTACATAGGTTTGAGATTGAATCTATTTGTAAAGTACAGTGTACCCTCTACATTGTCGTTCAATTCCTCAAAGAAGTATCTCCAAAAATTAATGTAGTAAGTAGCACCAGTGCCAAGCAACCATGCATATCTCCAAGAAGCAAATGAAGTTTTGAAAAAAATATTTGTTTATGCCAATATTGTAATGGACAATAACAAATGAGTGGATTCAAGAGCTTTACCTTTTTCTTCCTTTTGTCCCTGATTTTGTTTAACCTTCTCCCGTGTGATCCTAGATGTATTTGAATCATGTTCAGTCTTTCCACAAAGAAAACGATGAAGATCTGATCTCTCACCTTCATTATGCCTACCCCCTGCCTCTGAAATACTTTTTTATATATCCTCTCTAACTACCTTATCCTCTAGAAGAATCATGTCATTGATTCTTCCCTTTTTTAACATAGTTTGTTCTGCAATTGTCTCCATCAAAGATTCAAAATTGAGGGACTTAAATTGGCTAATGGCTTGAAGTGATTAAAGATAGTGAGAATATGTGGGTAGATGGCCTTGATGAAGGTCATGAGACCAATGGTCCACAACAACATCAATGTTGTGCATGATGGATTTAAATTTCAATGATAAATCCATGGGATCGTTATCTTTCAACCCTAGGTTGAAGAGCTTCAATTGCAATTGAATTGGCTCCAATTCTGAATGTGAAAATATTTCAACTTATTCAAAGCACTGCAAGAATCTTCAATATATCTAGTGTGACAACTCACATCTTCACTCATAGAAGAATCAATTAAGGCATGTGCTTTCTTATCTTTATGCATCCATATTACAAGCTCTTTATCTATTGTAGGTTTGATAGGTGAAGTATCTCCATCACAAATACCATCCCAAAGATCACTGAAGATAAGAGTATGTTTAATCTTTCTTGACTATTCTAGATAAGTTTCTTTGCCAATAAGTACCACACCAACAATTGAGACAAAAGAATGCATCTTCATAAACAAAATCACTTCAAAAATATAAACAATGTCAATACAAGCTAGTTATGATGCTTTTCTCTACAATTATTGATCATATATTGGGGTTAAACTTTGAAAATGGGCGATGTATACACTGGGGGGTACTTAGTATCTCAATTACCGAATGATTTGATTGAGGATACAATGGAATGGATACCAACGGAATATCTATATATATTTCGTTGCATCTGCATGAAATGGAACGCACTCTTTTTGTCAACCAAATTTATTACTAGACCATGGGAAACAATATATGCAATACAATAACAATCTCTATTAAAAAGATATAATAAGTTGCTATTGGGTAGATACTAGGTTGTCCCATAAATGACATTTTGAACAAGTTCTACAAGACAAGGGATTTATTTCGACAAGTTCTACATGGTGTGTTTGTGTTGTAGTCAACAAAATGTAAGCAGTTGGTAATACAAATATACTTGTAGAGTTACGCTACAATGGTAAAGTGAAGAGTGGTAACAATGAAGAGGTCATGGGATATGGGAATTTTAAATGCATATTTTTCAATCATGTCTTATTCCTGCACATCAATGTTAAAGGGGGGGATTCTAGTTGAAATAGTGCATGAGTTGTGCCACCACAAAATGCACAACAAGAGTTCCCAATTGGTGTGACTTCATGTTCCTCCCAATCTCCCAAAGGTTCACTAGAATTTGAGTCCTCTTAGGGATTTGATAACCCAATACGGTACAGTTCTCTACAGAAGGGTGGGGAAACCCAAACGGCCCCGCTAGGTGGAGTCTAAATGTTTCATTCACCACAACGTGTAAGTAAATGAGATGAGCGAGGTCAAACTCACTTACCATATAAATGAATCCACCATGGCTCTGATACCACTGACAAGCCTTGAATAAATCCAAGCTTGAATCAATTTTATTAATGCGAGTCACATATAAATATATTGAGATATAAATTTTGGTTTCATCTTCTAAGAGGTCTGGTGACTTTCTATTCATCTATGACTCTTCATGTTTCTCCTAAATTAATAGTAATAATATTTCCAATACGTCATATCCCCTATGAATAGGTATAAGAAATACTTATTGTAATATACAACTCTTTTGTTATGGACTATTTCTTGACATTCTTGTCTATGTACAACTTAAAACCTCTTTTCTCAAAAGATCCTTACATCATATTAGTTAGGCCTTTGAGTTGATCTTATGGTTAATTGGGAACATTGATGCCTTGATCTCAGTATATCATCATCTGCTCAATGTTATGTGTTGGTAAACAAAATTGTAAGTTGCATTTACCTTGATATTTATATCTTATTTATCCATTATATTTATAATGGTTATTTAGAGAAAACTTGACAAGTTTTGTAGAATAACAACATTTCTAGCCATGACAATTAATTCATAACAGTACAAGTGTATGAGTTTCAAACATGTTACAGGATTGTTGTTTCCAAATTCCAATATAAGATCCATTTTACAACAATATTTTAATGGGCATTAATTATATGAGGGTAAAAGTCTCTTACTTAGTAGGGGTAATAGTAGTAAATTGAATTAAAAACACTTTTATTAGATTTTCATTGCTAGATTATTTTGTTCATGAGAACACCTCCATATTTGCATTATTGAATCACTTTGCATTTTCATTTATAAACTTGTGTACGACTCCATTGTTGCAATTCAATTCAAGGTTTGGCATGCATGGTTTATCAAAGTAATATTCATCGATGCAAACATGAAAACGTGAATATGGATTTTTTTCTTAATCTTCATACTAACTTGAAGTCTAATCATAACAAATATGAGTGAATGAATAGATTATCTCCCACATGAATATTTAAGGTGTTGCATAAGGTCTACCAATTCTCACCATTCTTTTTATGCCAAACTTTTGTGGATCACTTATCATTCACACTTGTCAACCTATATTATATTGTAAGGTTATGATATTATTTCATATGTATTTAACCTCCTAATTTATTGTTTGATTTCCTTAACATGACATATTTAACACAATGGCAACTTCTACATCGACCATCTTTAAAGAATCCCATGAGACTACATTGGTTGCTAATAGATTTTAACTGATAGATAGCCTATTAAGACTTAATGGGACTTCGTCAATCCTTTCCCTTAGTTTGAGACTTTATTTTCTAGAGAAAAAAAATATGAGATTAAGGGATGTGAATAATCCCAACCTCATTCACCTTTAATGGTCCTCTTATTTGGACATGCAATTCTCCCAAGTTTATTTTTTGGTTTATTAAGACATATGATCTTAATATTAACAAGGAGAGTGTTAATGAAAATTGTAAGTTGAAGTTTATCTAACAATCTCTCATTTTATTGCAATGATATGATTATATGATAATGGTTGTCTGGCCTTAATAGCATGACACATTTTTACACTAATATATCCAATATCTTAAAATTGACTTTAAGCTAGCGAAAGATTTATTCATGGTATTTTAGGCTCAAGAAAAACGATCACTTTCCTAGATACCAATTGACTTGGAATATGTGATCCTAAGAGGTTGTCATATGAAGAAAAATAATATTGAAATAAATGTAAATTTTATAGGACTCTAATTCCAACAAGATGTGTCTTCTGAAAACATTTTTTCAACTTGCAGCTATACTTAGAATAGTTATATATAAAGAATCTCCTAGAAACGTGTTATAGTAGAATAAATGCAAAGTATGGATGTACCAAAAATCATTCTAGAAAAATCTACATAAATGAGGGATGCTAAAAATACAACATTATGTAATATCTTTACTACTAAAGCTTACACTCTAGAAAATAAAAGAATCACTACTAATTAGTAGAAACAATTAACTATATTCAAATTTATATGTTGTTGCAAGTATACAGTGCATGTGCTTTCTATTACTCATCATGTACCAACAAATGTTATTTATGAAACCTTGCATGAATTTACATTTTTTGCAAGCATGGATCTATTCAACATTTTAAAGCATTTTTATCACTATAATGAGTTGATGACTTTGGAGATATATATTATCTACATATGTGATTATTTCCTACATGTGTACTTGTTAAGAAGTGATGTTTATTTACATATGTTATTTGTTTATTTCCATATGTTATTGTTTCCTATGTTTGTACTTTTGGCATACATATGTGATTATTTCCTACATGTGTACTTGTTAAGAAGTGATGTTTATTTACATACGTTATTTGTTTATTTCCATATGTTATCGCTTCCTATGTTTGTACTTTTGGCATAATATATTAGGATAAAAGACATTTTTGGATCCAATGATGTTTTAACATTCTTAGAGTGGAGTGCATTGCAAAAAAAACTATTCCATTAGATAATAGTTTATTTGTTTACAAAGGGCTATGCCTTTGAACTATATCATACATTGTTTTATACTATTCTAATAATAACTACAATTTCCGACAACAAGAAATCATTCTATGTTGGTGAGTGTTACCTAAAAAAGGTGCTATTGAAACGACAGTAAATAAGGAATGGATGGATGGTATCCTCTACTTTGATTCAATAAATGATGGGGTGCAAAATAACTAATTCTTTTGGTGTTTATAAAAATAATGGTAGATGTTTTCTATGTGCTAAGAATTTTCATCCAACAAGGGCAATGATCTATGGATCTACATTAATTGTAAAGTTGTAAACCACATGTATCAATTCATCTCAAGGTTGCAAGTGGACCAAATATTTTTGTAAAAGAACAAAATTAATCACTTTTCTCTTCCTAATATATAAATTGAACTTTTTTAGTTGACATTGCATATATGACTAAAACACATGAAAAAAAATGAATTTATGTAGTTAAATATATCAACCTAAAAGGGGCTTCTTTAACCTTTCTATCATACCACTGGCAGAGTTTGCATATTCCAGTTCTTCATCATTGTTTTTTGTAGGCTGGGGTATTCGATATATTTTCGAGTATAATGCCTACCACATATTTATTTACAAGCATTTGCATCATTTTCTCGCTAAGTCAGCTAGAGAATGAACCAAGTACAAACTCTATTGTGAATGATCTAAGCACAAACTCTATTGTAAATTATCTAAGCACAAACTCAAGGTTTCTTAAACATAAGCTCTTCCATTCACAATGATCCAAGTACAAACTCGTGGGTTTTTGGGACATAAGTACTTCCATTCACAATAGAGTTTGCATTTGATTCATTCTTTGGTTGACTCCTCTAGAGAATATGCAAGTAGAAACAAGTTAGTAAGTAAATATTTGGTAGGATTTCTAGATTATGTTTGTATTTCATAATCACTATAGAAGTGCCACAATGAAAGTAAAATTTTGACTCAACAATATCAACAATACAATGAAAGAAAATGACAGAAGACATACAAGGCCATGCCCTATCATGCATATCAATTGGTGGAATTGAGGAATATACATTGATGATATTTGGATCTAGGAATTGTTGTTAGAAGAAGCAATCTGACACAAAGAGTTGTGCAGATGACTACTAATAGAAGAAAACAATTTGTAGCTACCACCACAATCCCACTTTGTGGAAATTGTGAAAATTGTTATGTAGTTGAATCAATAAGTAAAATATGTACAAAGCATTGAAACACTAGGACTATCCAACTGCAGAAGGTGCCCTCGATGGTTTCAATGCTAGTTAAAATGCCAAATTAGGGACGTGTTGATATTGAATCTCTACTAAAAAAGAACAATTACAGATAAATATGATCAATCAATCTCCACCCCGAATGAAATTGTAGATGTTCTTACTTATTGCTCCACCAATCAACTTTCTTTGATTATGAATAGGAATGTATTTTAGCAGTTGTTATTGAGAATTAACATCACCTTCCTATTATAAAAATGAAAATACTAGGAAGGATTAGCACAACGGTATAAAAATTAACCCCTGAAAACAGTTCCAGTTGCAACCATAAATTTAAATGTTCAAAAGAATGCAAAAATTAAAGATAAATTAAACAGAAAGGAGGCTTTGAGGTTAACCTAACTGGATTTTTTCTAAGCACTGATTTAGGACCCTTTATCCACCAACAAAGCAGTTAATGTCAAAATTAGCCGGAATTACAAAAAAAAAAAAACAATAGCTCCAACTTATAGCAGAGCTTCTCGTGGATTAATTGAACTCAGTCTCCTCTAGCATGCTCTCATGATTGCTCATCAATCTCTTGATGGGTTATAAATTGAGAAATTGGCTAATAAATTTGGCATTGTGGTATCTGTCAAAATAAATGAAGTGCCCATGGATGTGGGCTAATGCTTGGACATTGTCCATGAGCCTAAGATTTCTCCTCAACATAAATTTGGCAATGCTAATTTTATTCCAAGAAAATTTACCAAGCACTGGTCACATTTTTGAATATTTGTCATGATTAACCTGACCCTCTAACCATCCTTATGCTAAAGTTTTCTTTGATGTAAAAAACACACTTCAAATTTGACTGCTCTTTATTGTTTAGGCTCAGGATAATGTCAATTGTAAGATTCCATTGGTATTTGATGCTCCTTTTTCTCATAATTGTGCATTTTGACCATGCAAGACCTCAACAAGCTTTAACATTAGGTTTCCTCATTAAATTTCTCCAACGTGTCAATCAAGTGGTGAACATATTGATGTTGGCTACCTAGGTAGCCTTGTTTATCGATCAAATTCTGGACAGTATGGAGACATTCCCATCCTGAAGGGTGTGTGATGACTAACTAAGCATGCAGAGCAAATTTGTCCCATTCAATGTTTGATGAAACAAAACAATCATCAAAATATGTTATGGTCCTAACCCACACATAGGTAGATCAATATATTCAGATGTAATAAAGGTCAATATTAATAAGGCCTTTCAATAAATTAGAATAAGGTGGATGTAAGAAGACCTAATAGAAGCTTCTGCTTCTAGAAGGATCTTCCTCTAGATGCTTCTCTTGATAGACATATTTAGTATAAATAAGGGTCGAGGGTATGAAAACCCTAGCTTGGAAATTATTTTAACAGAGCGTTGCTCGATTGGAGGTTGCCCCCTCGAAGAGGCCTGTGAACATTGCTTTCTGAATCAAAGTGTTATTTTTGTTGTTTTTCTTATATCATTTATGTGTTATTGTGGAGATTATGCTGGATATATTACTGTTATTCTGCCATTTCTAGAATTTTATTTTTGTTCTGCATATTTATGATATCTGGTATCTTGCAAGTGGTATCAGAGCACTTTCCTTGGCAGAAATTGTGGGAATTTTTTTTTAGGGTAGAGACATATTCTGGCGTCTTTAAGCCACAGAGATCTGTCGTTACGCACATAAACCCATGGTTGAGGGATTCATACACGCAGGAAATACAAGTGGTTCTTAAGCGCACATATGTTGGCCACCCTTGTAACCCTTGTTGGTACCCCTTCGAGTGGTAGCGCATCAGACAACACCTGTGTATGGATCGGCCTAGATTTCCTAAAGCCCTCTTTAGATAAACCTATCGGTTGTCGGACTGCTATAGTGTCACCGAGAATAGCACTCGGGAAGATACTCTCTAGTACCTGGGTATTCGGGTACTACGGCTAAGGGTACGGTCTATCCTCCTTAGTTAGTGCCCTGAGATATTGGGCCAAGTACTACTATTGGACCCCGCACATATATCAGAGAGTTATAGCACAGGGAAAACCCTTGTCTGTAGAACCCTTGAATACCTAACCCTTGGGGGACAGAAACATAAACAAATTAAAACAGACCAGATCTATTGTCGCGCAACTGTGTTCGGGTTGCCAAGTAAATACACATTTCTTTGTAGTTAAGCATTTGGGGATTTCATCACCGTAGTATTCTTCAGACTGGAGTACAACTCCGTAGGTGTAAATTTTTTCACCATTTTTTGAGACCTATTCCATTGGATTCATCTCTCCGCCCTTATCACATTCATCCATATCATTTTTTGGCAAAATTTTTTACCCCGCCCGCCCCTTTTCAGTTCACCCATCCTCATGGCCCATACCCGTAGCCAAGATCTAGAAACTCACTTCAACACCTTGCAATTTGGTTTCCTCGAGACCCAAAAAGAAGTGAAACAACTCAGTGCTACTGTTGCCTCCATCAATTCATCCATCAATACAACCATAAATACAACCATGCAGTCATCAATGGAGGAAATCAAACAAGAACTGACCACCCAGCTTGAATCTGTCTTTGCATCCCTCTGCACCAAACTGAATATCCCTACAGATGACCATTTCTCTGAAGCACCTCCAAAGACCGAAGGTAAACATTCCTCCCATTCCCATACCTTTCAGCACCAACACATTCAACGTGACCTACGCCTTCCGCAGTTGGATGTGACCAAATTTGATGGCTCGGACCCCACTGGTTGGGTAACCCAAATGGAACATTATTTCTCTTTATACGGCATCACAAATGACTTGGCCAAACTCCGGTATGGTGTTCTCCATCTAGATCAAGAACGTTGGCAATACTGGCAATGGAGAAAAACTTCCCGTCAGGGGTATATTGCTTGGACCCAATTTGTGACAAAGCTTTATGAATGCTTTGACATGGACACCAACCATTTGGGTTGTTTGACAAAGTTGAAACAATCCGGAATAGTAGAAGACTTCATAGCTACCTTTGAGCGCTTGGATTTTCAAACAGAAGGCATGACTGATGCTTTCTTTCAAGAGTGGTTTATCAGTGGCCTCAAGGAGGAGATTCGGGCCCATGTCCCCATGGCTCGACCCTCGACTTGGGTGGAGGCTACTAAAAGAGCTAAAGAAGCACAACAGGTTGTATCATCTCAAAACCGAAAACCCTCCTTTATCCTCGCCCTAAACCTGTCACTCCCACTACTCCCTCCACCCTATTAAAGATCCAAAAATTGACCAGGGATGAAATGGATGAACTCCAACTCAAAGGCCTTTGTTATAATTGTGATGAAAAATATTTCTCGGGCCACAAGTGTAAGAAACAAAATCTTTTTATGGCCATCTCTAAGGATATTTCGGAAGAGGATGTTGAAACTCCCCTTGTGTCTGAGTCACCTGAAATCACTGACATAACCCCTCACTCAGACCCTCCCAAAGTAGAACCTGTCATTTCCCTCAATTATCTCACTGGATTTTCCGCTCCCCAAACCCTAAAGTAAATCGGTTACATCAAGCATCCGAAGGTCATCATTCTGGTTGATAGTGGAAGCACCCATAATTTTATTCATCGCCGCATTGCCCAAGAAACTCATTGCTACATCCATGCTGTCAACAATTTCCAAATAATCATTGCCAATGGTGGTTCCATGAAATGTGGAGGGCATTGTGAAAATGTGTGTCTCCAAATCGGTGACTACCACCTAAAATCCCATATGTTTGCTATCGACATGGGTGGTTGTGACATTGTGTTGGGTGTCGACTGGCTAAGAACTTTGGGTCCCATTCTCATGGATTTTAAGGAATTAACCATGAAATTCGACCAGGAAGGCCACCAATATAAATTCCAAGGCATCACTGTTGGTTCACCTGAGGTCATTAGTTCCCATCGCACGGAAAAGCTGCTCAAAGAAGGTCATTCTGGTGTCATTGCCCAACTCCATGCCATACAAGAAACAGAGACACCCCTGGTGCCGCATGACCTCCAAGCTCTCCTTTTTAAACATCAAATGGTATTTTCCACTCCCCAAGGACTCCCTCCTTCCCACGGTGTTCATGATCATTCCATTCCCCTCGTACCCGGAAGCCTTCCTCCCAATATTCATCCATATCGCCACCCCTTTTCACAAAAAAATGAAATTGAGAAAATGGTCCAGGAACTCCTTAATGCAGGCGTTATCCACCCTAGTATGAGCCCTTACTCTTCTCCTGTAGTCATGGTCCTGAAGAAAGAAGGTTCTTTCAGAATGTGTCCTGACTTCCGTGCCCTCAACAAACTAACCATTAAAGACAAATTTCCCATTCCTGTCATTGATGACCTCCTGGATGAATTGAGTGGCGCCCAATTCTTTACTAGACTTGATCTTCACTTGGGCTATCACCAGATACGTATGAAAGAGGCAGACATTCATAAGACGACCTTTCACACTCATGAGGGCCACTATGAGTTTTTGGTCATGCCCTTTGGCTTGTGTAATGCCCCCTCCACCTTTCAAAGCCTCATGAATCATGTCTTCCATCCCTTTCTCCATCATTTTGTCTTAGTTTTCTTTGATGATATCCTCATCTATAGAAAAACCTGGATAGACCATCTTACTCATGTGGATCAAGTTCTCCATCTCCTCTCTCAGCACCAACTTTTCCTGAAACAGTCTAAATGTGCTTTTGGTGCCTCAGAAGTAGAATACTTGGGTCATTTGGTTGGCAAGGATGGCGTCAGGGTCGATCTGAAAAATATTGAAGCTATGCAAGACTGGTCGCACCCAAAGACTCTCAAAATATTGCGTGGATTTATAGGCTTAAAAGGGTATTATCGCAAGTTTGTTAAGAACTATGGAAAGATTGCAGCACCTCTCACTGCTCTCCTCAAAAAGAACTCTTTCACTTGGACTCCAGCTGTTGCTCAAGATTTCCAAACCTTGAAGATGACCATGTGCACCACTCCGGTTCTGGCCCTTCCTGATTTCACAAAGACCTTTGTGTTGGAATGTGATGCCTCAGGGAAAGGAATCAGTGTTGTCCTTATGCAAGAGGGTCGACCTTTGGCCTTCACCAACAAGCAATTGTCTAAAAGGAATATGGGCAAACCCATTTATGAAAAGGAAATGTTGGCTATTCTGCCTGTCATTGATCTGTGGTGCCCTTATCTCTTGGGGAAATGCTTCCAAATTAAGACCGACCATCAAAGCCTCAAGTACTTTCTGGAACAACGCATTTCCTCCCAGGAGCAAAAAAAATGGGTGACTAAGCTCTTTGGTTATGATTATGAGATCATTTACAAGAAGGGCAAAGATAATGTAGTGGCGGATGCACTGTTCTGAAAATATGAATAAGAAGGATCCCTTTTTTCTCTTTCCTTCATTGTACCCGATTGGCTCCAAGTTGTGCGCCAGGAATGGCTTCAAGATCCCAACAGTTCGCATCTGATCTAGCAATTGTAGACCAAGGCTCCGGCTCCCCCAGGGTAGTCTTGGCTCCAGGATGATCTTTGATATAAATGTCATTTGTATTTAAGTAAACAATCAAAGCTTAAATCCACGGTACTTTCTAAGCTTCATGCTACACCCACAGCAGGGCACTCAGGGTTCACCAAAACATATGACAGGGTCATACGTTCTTTTTTCTGGGATGGTATGAAATAGGAAATCCATAATTTTGTCGTTGAATGTGAGGCATGTCAACGCAACAAGGGAGAAACAGTCAAATCTCTAGGCACACTACAACCGCTTCCAATTCCACCTGCTATTTGGAAGGATATCTCTATGGACTTTATTACCGGCTTACCCAAATCAAGGAATAAATTAGTCATAATGGTGGTTTTGGATTTCCTTTCCAAGTATTCTTATTTCTGCGCTCTTCAACACCCATTTACTGCATCCACGGTGGCTCAACTTTTCATGGACCAGGTCTTCAATCTTCATGGCATGCCACACTCTATTGTTTCTGATCGTGACCCAACTTTCACAAGAAATTTTTGGCAAGAACTGTTTAAGCTACAGGGCACCCAATTGCATCTCAACACAACTTATCATCCCCAGACTGATGGTCAAACGGAAGTTGTCAACAAGTGTTTGGAAACATATATAAGGTGGTTTGCCTCTAAAAAATAACATCAGTGGGCTCAATGGCTACCCCTAGTTGAATGGTGGTACAAAACTTCCTACCATACAGCTACTCGCATGACTCATTTTGAAGTGGTATATGGACAGAAGCCACCTTCAGTTCTCTCATACTTACCGGGTACCTCGAAGGTCTAGTCGATTGACCAAACACTTACATTTCAAGAGGATATTCTTCGTACCCTAAAGAGAACTTGGTCATGGCACAGAATCACATTAAGCAACAAGCAGATCAAGGTCACTCTGAACATCAATTTGCAGAAGGGGATCATGTGTTTCTACAACTGCAACCATACAAGCAAACTTCCCTCAAGGCCGAGCATTGTCAGAAGCTAGCGCCCAAATTTTATGGTCCTTATACAGTTCTCAAGCATGTGGGACAAGTCACATATCAGTTAGCTCTGCCTAGTCAGTCGAAGCTACATCCAGTTTTTCATGTTTCATGCTTAAAGAAGGTGATTGGAACTAGGTGCCAAATTCAAACCAACCTTCCCGAGTTAGCCGAAGAAGGATCCATTTGGCTACAGCCCGAAGCAGTTTTGGACCAGCGTGAGCGTCGCCTGCGCCAGAGAACCATCAAGGAAGTGTTAGTCCAGTGGAAATATATGACTCTAGCAGATGCCACTTGGGAACCAGCTACCATTCTGCAGTAGTTTCCACATCTCAAGCCTTGAGGACAAGGTTGTTTTTAAGGGGGCGGACATGTTAGGGTCCTAACCCGCACATAGGTAGATCAATATATTCAGATGTAATAAAGGTCAATATTAATAAGGCCTTTCAATAAAATAGAATAAGGCGGATGTAAGAAGACCTAATAGAAGCTTCTGCTTCTAGAAGGATCTTCCTCTAGATGCTTCTCTTGATAGACATATTTAGTATAAATAAGGGTTGAGGGTATGAAAACCCTAGCTTGGAAATTATTGTAATAGAGCGTTGCTCGATTGGAGGTTGCCCCCTCGAAGAGGCCTGTGAACATTGCTTTCTGAATCAAAGTGTTATTTATGTTGTTGTTCTTATATCATTTCTGTGTTATTGTGGAGATTATGCTGGATATATTACTGTTATTCTGCCATTTCTAGCATTTTATTTTTGTTCTGCATATTTATGATATCTGGTATCTTGAAAAATCAGAAACTTACAAGATGAGAATAAACTTGAGCAAGAGAGAACATTGTAGGATAGCGATCTAAAACTACAAGTGCAATATATTTTTTCACTTGTGGTACCTGTATCATAATATACATAGACTAAGATGCATATTTTGGCTTCAGTATAGCTCAAAATTATTTATTACCCTTAAACCTATGGAAAATCATATATCACCTACATTAACTGTACACAAAATACATCACTCACGGCCTCCTTCTGGAGATTATGACATTTGTTGACAAATTTATCATAACCCATGCATGCCTTGTCTTTTTCGTTTTTATCCATGCAATCCACCATATTATAGTAATCTGCTATGGCATGTGTCAAATTACCATATTTTCTTACTGTGTCTACTAAGTCCTTGGTTCTTTGAACATCAAACCCTTTAAGAATCTCTGTCATGAAATCCCTATGGATGTAACAGCTATCACTATTTAAAACAAACTGGAAAAAATTCAAGAAAAACAACAGATCAATATTGTTTCTCAAGTAAATAATTAACAGTTCGTAAATAAAATAGCTTACGCAGATTTAATTCTTTCAGATGCATATGTAAGATTCACGTCACCTTCAATCAGGTAAATCAATTTATGGATTCCACACCTCTGTAGGAAAGTAGGTTAGATTATAAAATTACATACCTACTCCACAAGTATTTCATTTTTGTAAATTTATATCCCTCCAGTTTTGTTTTCAACATAGAGCGCGTCTATAATGAAAATTTCAGTAAAGAGTAAATAAACTAAAAATAAAATAAAATAAAAATGAATCAATATGGAGTGTGTGCAAAATAATCATGTTCATGTATGATATAGTTCAATATGCTTAGTCTAAATGCACTTGCAAAATCCAAAGATGGCATCTAGTGTTTTGTAGATGAATATCTCAATAAAACCAATGATGCAAAATGATCATTGAAAATTGAGTGATCAACAAAAATATTGATTATATGGTTAACTGGGAGGGAGAGTCATGTCCCCAAACACAAGATGCAACTCTAGTGCCTCACAATATCTTTTTTCACGAGATCACAATTTTGAAATATGTTTGGATAAGTCTAACACAAATTGTCCATATGTTCTTTATTCCTCCATTGTAAATGTATCAGCTTCAACTCCCAACTTCATGTATAAAAATATAATTTTCAATCCCATTTGGAAATACTAGAAATTGGCATCATATACCCGAGACTGGAGCAACTTTCAGCTTTCCCCTTATGTATGTACAGAACAAAACGTTCATACCTTTCTAATTCCACTTCGTAAACATATCCAACTCTCAACTTATAATATATCAAACTCATAACAATCCAGTCCTTGGTCCTATTAATGAAATGTCGCAATACAAAGTAGACCCGATTCAAAGCACAATAACCAAGAATATGTGCAATATATGTTTTATGGCTCTTTAAACACTAAAACAACCAATCTAAAGATTTTGTTTAAGTGGATCAAAAATGGATATGGATCCACCAGATTTCTTGCAAACTTTGAGTTTAAAAGAAAAACAATCTACCTGACAAACACTTAGCCAAAAAATTACATTCCAACCTCTAATAGTCAGTCACCAATAAATGCAAGTTAACTCAGCATGCAATTGGAACTATGAGAAGAAACACTAAATGACTAAGATCTGAAGCTCAGTAGTGGAAAATAAATGAACAATGGACAGCATTCAACCTGCTCATTTGACACAAGAAATTTATGGGCAATGCCCATGGAAAAACCCACAAAAGGAAAACCAGTCAAGGAGATTCTTCTTTTATTGAGCTCATAGGAAAATTATGAGTTTACAGAAGCAATATTTTCAACAAAAAATGCTTTGTACTTATCTTAAAAAAATGTGCCAACGGTCCACATAGATTTATGTGCCAATTTTTCCTTAAAAAACGTGCCAAAATTTTGTATGCCATGTATGGCCCTGTACAATCAACACAACAGCAAACTATGCCTCGAAAATTGTGCCCAAATCTCTGTCATATGGTACAACACCCTAATGTACAGGTTTCTCTCAACAAAGTGCCTTGGAAATCATGTCAGAATTCAGTTGAATGGTTGCCAGAATTTCTGTGGCTTACTATTGTTGTATGGACAGCAATAAACGCAATACAACTTTCATGTAACAAATGTATGGACTATATTAATGGTTGGGTTCTCTCCTTGGGATGCATGCCAATCCTCTCCTAGGGATGTGTGTCAATCCTCCTTGTTGTTGCTTTCTTTCCTTCAGCTCAAACTTTCATGAAAAGTGTGCTCTTCAACTTCCCTCCAAGCTCTCCTCAAAAAGTGTGTCCCACTCTCCCTCAAGTGTTGCCTTTATTCACTCATTAATGAGTAACTACCTTAACCCTTGATCTTCCAAAGAGATAGAAACTCAAGATCAAATCTTGCCCTCTTGAGATCAACGGTCATGACTTAATCATATGTTGAGTTCACTTAAATCTCTTAAGTGACCCACACTGCATAAAGTCATTTTTACCCATTAAATATTAAAAGGATTAACTTGACTTTATAAAATCACTTTATAAATTCACTTTATAAACTCACTTTAAAAACTCACTTAAGAGAGACATTTGCTCAGTCTCTTCTACATATTGGGCATCGACAATGCAAAAGTACCTTCGAACTACAAAATCTAACATGAATACAGCTAGGAATCAGCATATTATAGTATATACGAATGTAAGAATAACCATGAAAAAGAAATTGTTGATTTCTCTCAAGATATTAGTAGTTGTGTTAAAATGGGAGGGGACAAGGTGTTTTATAGATTTAAGTTCAGGGCTTTGTGTTTTTTAGTTAGGATTTTTGCTTTTACAAACTTTATGTAATTTATATTTTGTTTTCTCTTTAAAAATTTGTTTGTTTTGCAGGAAACGACATTATAAACAAATCCAATAATTCAATTCAGTTTCAGGACCATTTGCTACAAAACATGCAAGTTGGATCTAGATCTGGATCTGGTCTGTTGGAATTATTGGTGTAATCTGTATATGTGGCCACAACCCATTCATATGTACCATTATGTACTTGTAATCATGGCTAAAAATGCCATATTGTACTTTTTTTATGTATTACTAGGTATGGTTAAGGCCAACCTACTCAAACTTGATATATAGGCCCAATAACCCTCCTGGAGTGTGTGTCATTCTTTTGTCACAAATAACCCCCTCTTGAAGTGGCATCTCACTTCAGTTGTTTATTTAAGTTGTGTATAAATACAAAACTCAAGCTCTCATTTGTCTCATCTCATATTCTAATCTTCTAGATCTGAAATACAAAGTGTTATAAGCATAAGGTTACTTAATTTTGGTGCTCTCTCTTGTGATTGACATCTTTTCTTATCCATACTTGTGTATTTATGTTTTTAGTACTTGTGCTTGTTTTTTCACTCTCTCTAGCACACTAGTGAGTAAACTACTCAAAAACATGAGGGAGACTTGGTTCCATCAATTCTTCTATTGACCCTTACAAACCTCAACATGGTACCAAAGTAGGTGTGAGCCTTACTCTCTCAATTATTATCAATGCTAATACCCTCCAAAACATCAACTTCACATTCTAGAAAAATAGCATGGAGCGTACTCCTATTCATTCTTTTTTCTACACCAATAGATTTAAAACTCATTAGAAGTACATTCGCCTAGATTATCAATAAAAATTGTGCCAATACAAGTTTGTGATTCACTTTCAATCCATACATGAAAATTTTTAAATGTTTCAAATGCTTGATATTTGTGATCTAACAAATAAACACAACACATCCCAGTGTAATCATCAATAAAATTCATGATACATTTATTACCAAAATCATATGCAACAGGCATGGGCCAAAGTGCATGAACTCTATCGTTTTGCATGCTCTCGAAGTGGAATCCTGAAAAAAGGTTGCTTGTTATGTTTTCCAAGGATACATGCATCACATTGCTTCAATTTCTTTGGAATGGTAGGCAAGACATAAACGCAATTTTTCATCAACATACGAAGGCTATCATAATTGATGTGCCCAAATCTAGCATATCGCAATAGACTATATGGCAATGTACCTTCATCATGGTGAGGGAGGTATGCCCATGCAGATATCCCTTTCAGCATCAACAATCTCTCATCCACCCATCTTGTCATGTGACTATGTTGTCAGAAGAGCTCCTTTTTTCAAGTTTTCCATCAAATACGTGAATAGTACGGCCTTGCTATCGAATGTGCACAAGAGACAACAAGTTCCTCCATAACTCAAGATAGAAAACATTATGAAAAAGAAAATACAGGAATCCAATAAATATGATCCTAATGATGCCAAATTCCATAGGTTTGAGAATGGATCTATTTGCAAAGTATAGTGCACTCTCTACATTGTCGTTCAATTCCTCAAAGAAGTATCTCCAAAAATTCATGTAGTAAGTAGCACCAATGTCAAGCAACCATGCATCTATCTAAGAATAAAATGAAGTTTTGAAAAAATCTGTGTTTATGCCAATATTGTAACAGACAATAACAAAATGAGTGGATTCCAGAACTTTACTTTTTTCTTCATTTTGTTCCTGATTTTATTTAATCTTCTCCTGTGGGATCCTACATGTATTTGCATCATGTTCAGTCTTTCCAAAAATAACACGATGAAGATCTGATCTCTCACCTTGATTATGCCTACCCCCTACCCCTGAAATACTTCTTTATGCATCCTCTCTAACTACCTTATCCTCTAGAATAATCATGTCATTTATTCTTCCCTTTTTTAGCAAGGCACATAGTTTTTCTAGTGGGCTGAAATGTCTTCCAAAAATATTTCTCAGGTTCTAAAATTGTCTCCATCAAAGAATCAAAATTGAGGGACTTCAATTGGATAATGGCTTGAAGTGATTAAAGATAGTGAGAATATGTGGGGTAGAGGGCCTTGATGAAGGTAATGAGACCAATGATCCATAACAACATCAATGTTTTGAATGATGGATTTAATTTGGGATGATAAAGCCATGGGATCATTATCCTTCAACTCTAGGTTGAAGCACTTCAATTGCAATTGAATTAGCTCCAATTCTGAAAATGAAAATATTTCAACTTTTACAAAGCACCCCAAGTGTTGAAGGAAAATCTCCCTGCAGACAGGTAGATCTCCTCTTGAGAGCTAGACTCTTAACTCTTAAGACAGAAGATGCTTATCATGGACACTGACTTCCTTTTAGGTCTAGATAAACTAATGTGTGAGGAGGAAGGAGAAAATAAGTACCTTTTACTGGTGTTTGTCCCTGCACAGTCCAAGTTGAGCTCCAATATTTCGCTCCTCAATAAGCCCTGTAGACAAACAAAAGTACAACCACTTCCTACTCTACTGATATTAGCTCAAAATATACCTATCTATTAGAGACAAATTCATGTGAGATCAAACAAAGAATTGAAAGAAACGGGCCAATCATATTATATTAAAAAGAACAACAACGAAGAATGCTTACAGCCATAGATGCGAGTGTAGCAGCTTCATCAAGTTCCCCTTGTCCAACCCTTGCTTAAACAGTCCACACAGAGAATGTTGATGCTACAAATGACATACCACTCATGAGATCAAAAGTTTGGTATAATTCTCAATCTCCATTCCCCTTCCTCCATGGAAATCCCTCATTATATAAGATTTGGAGACTTAACCACCATGGAGAGAATATCTCATCAGATCCACTAAGAAAGGGATCTCTAAGATATTTAGGGAGAAAATATCTCTCAAGGATTTTGGGGAGGAAATATCTCTTAAGGATTTTAAGGAGGAAATATTTCAACCATCCATGAGATCCTCCACCTTCCCTAAAAAATAGGAAACCAAATGTGAGGTGGATCCTCACACTCAATTACTTCCTTTTTCATGAATATTAATAATAATTCATGTGCACTTGATTTTCTCACTTAATCAATTTATTTTCCATGAATATTAATAATAATTCATGTGTACTTAGTATTTCTTTGCCTTCATGTAATATATCCCTCCTCCACGTTGACTAGGGATTGTGACATGGGTTATTCCATGGTGTCAAGGTGTATGCGACACTTATACAACACTTTACAACACTTAGGGTGAGGTACCTAGGTGTGCAAATTTCATGTGTAACACCAAGAATATTCGATAGATCTAGTGTAACAAATCACATCTTCACTCATAGAAGAAGCAATCAAGGAATATGATTTCTTATCTTTATTCATCCATATTACAATCTCTATATCTATTGTAGGTTTGATAGGTGAAGTATCTTCATCACAAATACCATCCCAAAGATCACTGAAGATAAGAGTGTTGGTTTTTTTACTCTTCTAGTATGTCTGAGTTTGTTGACCCAAGGTTCATGTATTTTCGGGTTTCCAACAAAGCCTCTAAAACTATCGGCCCTCTTGGTAAACCAGAAGGAAACACGGCACACAGAATGTGTTGTGCAGTCTCACCCGAGATAGCTTTAATGGGTGGCTATAAGACTCAGGTGTTTACAGCCTAGGATTGAGTGTGAGATATGAGAGATATATATTGAACCATTATTATAACTTGTAAACACAGTATATTGTCATTGACGAATAAGCAGGAAATATAATAACTCATTCATTAAGAATAGTGATAACTACTGAAGACAAATAAATATATGCAAGAATTCATCACATAACACAGATGTTACCGTGGTTCACCCCCTCCTAGGCTACGTCCACAAATATTTGGCTCTCAGCTCTTTTATTATAGTGTTTATGCATCTACAACGTCGTGCACTTTACAACTCTTATCAGTCGGATAAGATCTATATGAGGCGGACTAGATCACACCAAGATCCACAGCCTGTGATCTAAACCTCTATATATACCCTCCTTCCTCTCCTCTAGCTCAATAGCTTATACAAAACAGGTCATACAACAAAGTATTACATATCACATCAACTCAAAACTAGCCAAAACTCGATAATACTTTGAATCCTTCTAAACCAACCTGATTAACAACCAACAACCCAACCCCCCTATGATACCTAAGTATCTATATTTATACATTTTATGGCTCTTCAGTCATTTCAATACATTACCAAAACCCTAACCCTAACGTCGTTAGGTATTCCCTACATGCGCGCATGTTTCTCTTCCTTCCAGTTGTCTCTTTCCTCATGCATGATTTTTTTCCCAAAAACGCCTTGCTTTTCCGCTTTGGCCTGCCTCCAACAGGCTCCCAACACTGACATGTGGCTCATCCCAATCCACCTAACCTTTGTGTGCTTCCATTGATATCCTTGGTGATCACCTAGAACTTTTCCTTCAACTCTGTTGCCTATGTATGCACCTGCGTAGTCTTCTCCTTGAGTGTATCCACTATCTGGACTGCAATTTCATCACTGATAAATTCCATGCACTTTGCCTGGGTCTGTGCTATATCTGGATTGGATTCCTCTACTTGTGCCAGGACTTCTGCTACCCACTCTTGCAACAGTTCCATTTGAGCATGTCGCTCATGTTTCTGTGTTTGCGCAGTGGTAAGCTCTACCTACAATTTCTTCATGTCCTGCACCCCTTTAACGTGTTTTGTAATTGGCATTGTCTTTTGCCTATGATTGTGTTCTTGGATTGCTGCATTGATCATTTATTATTCCTTATCCCACTGTTGGACCTGTTGATCCTCCTCCAACTTAGTCCACAGCTGCATTGCTTTATCAAACAAGTCAGTTTTTGTGCTGACCTACTACTCTATCTTGTGCAGTTGCATTGTTGCTTCCTGCTTCCTTTGCTCCTTCACTACTGGTGGAGTTGTTGGTGTGAGTTGTTCTCAGAGATTCTCTATCTCCTTCTGATATTGATCGATTGTTTGTGCAATCTGATCAATCTTTTATGTTGTTGTGATTTCATCTCTTTGTGTGGCCTATGGAATCTTCTCATAAGTTCCTGCCACTTTCTGCTCCAATCCTTTTATGCGCTCCCTTTCCTCCTGGGTCTCAAATTTAGCCTGATCATAGAATATTTCCAGTGTGTCCCGCTTCTTTGTTTCTCACTGCAATTTGACTAAGTCTTTGTGTGTGCGAGATTGTACCGTGTGGTTTATGCTAACCTGTGGCTTGTGTAGTGCCCTGGTTGGCATCCACGTCAACACCAATTGGATTTGTCTTAATTCCTTTAGGGGTTTCTACACCATAATCTCATCCATGCGCACCATACTCGGTGTGATGTGGAATGTTGTGTTCAAGTGCGGTAATGGGTAGATTGGATCTCATTCTTCTACTTCCACTATGTCCTTTGTATGTGGTGTTTATGGTTTTGTTCCCTTGTTTCTTTTTGTCTGTCCTTCCCCAATTTTCTTGAGGAGCTACCACATGTCTACCAGTTCCTCTTGAATCTTATCCCTGTGGTGCGTAGCATGGTCAAAATCTTTGGATAGACAATCCTGGACCATTTGGGATATCATTTCTCCATCGTCATCCATGATCGTATACTCTGGCAGTGTTCTTTGTGCCTTCATTTTCTTACGTGCACCTCCTATCTGTGTGGTTGGACTCTTGGTTCCCTCTAGTGCCTGTGAGTTGGGACTTGGGGCAATCTACTGTGCTCCCTCAGCATGTTTTTGTTGTTCTTTGGTCGACTGTGTATTATCCTTTTTCCCCTTCTAGGCCCCTATATTTTTTGTGCCTTTGTTTGTCTACGTGGTTGTTGTCTGGCCCGTCCTTTGTTTCTTGGGCACTTGGATTTCTTGAGGTTGTGTTTCTCCCTACCCTGCATATTCTTCTGTTGTCCTTTCCGATAAATCCTGGGTGATGGCTGGAATCCTCCATTCATCTTCCCAATCTTTGATTACCAAGTCAATGTCTCCCTATGTGATGTAGTAACGCATTTATAGCCACTGCTTATCGGGATCCTTCCACGCTTGTATCGACATTGTATGTCGTGTATCCCTAAAGTTGGCAATGTCCCCATATCACGTGACAGCCTCTGGTGTTATTCTCCACATTCTGGAGATGGATTCCTATAGGTCACGTACGTATCCTTTAAAGATGGACCCATTCATACTTTTGTTCCTAGCATCGGGCCTGGATCTGACCAACAAATATCTCACTCTCTGATTCAGTTTGGGTCTGGTACAAAAAGTTACATACCTTGGTTCCTTCCATCCCATGAAGGCGATTAACGTGATCAGCCATGAGTAGTGAAACTTTGTTCTTAGATCTTGTGCATCCTTGCAGTCATCCAGGAATAAGTTCAATATATACAGTGCCCATCTCACTGTGGTGCCTTCTGCGCATTGAGCTACAACTGCGACAAATCCAGTTGGAACTTCCTCCCTGTGGCATTTTCTTAGCAATTTGCAAGCTAAGATTTTTTCACCCAATTGTGTTGCAGTGTTGTTGATCCTATTGATAATGATCCCTCTTGTCCCCCTATCCATGCCATACATCTTCTTCATCTGTTCTGCTAGCGCCTTCTCCATGTCTTTGTCATCCAGAAACTGTGTGGGATCCATGCCCCGGGATGGCAATCCTGTGATGCTGGCCATAAGTTGTACGTCTATTGAGACGATATTGTCCAACCATATGTCCCCGCCATGTGTGGATGCTAACAATTGTTTTATGCACGCGGTTTCATACTAACCTCTGCCAAAATGTGGTAGGTCCAACAGACCTAAAATTCATGTCTTATCTAACCCTATTTCCCATTGGAGTGGTTGACTAATCGATTCCCCAAACGGATTTGAGCCCACTGTCTCCATGTACACTCTCTTTGCAAGTTCTGGAAACTTTCCTTCTTCTGCTACATCGTGGTCCAAGTATTTGAGCTTTCCTATATTACCCAGCAGGTTTGGTCCTACCTGTACCCCATCTGGTATATGCGGTAGAATTATTTCTATGGCAGGTTTCTTACAAGGTGACCTGGGTATCTGTATCTTGTCTTTCTTCGGCGGTGGTGGCTGGCTCAAAGTTCCAGCGGCTTCTTGTTGTTCCTCAATATCCATCCAACCTATGACATCTTCTACTGTTCCTTTCGGTGGGTCGTCTGATATGGTCATTTGAGACTCATCTGGATCAACTATTGTTTTTAGATTTGGCACAGTTCCATTGACTTTCGGAGCTTCTTCGATGTTCTCTGGTTGCACCTCCTTCGGGGTTTTTATGTCCTGTTTCAGGGGCTCCTATACTTTTGTTGGTATATTTATACTCATTCCCTCTGGTGTTGGTTGTTGGGTTTCTTCCAGTATGGGTGTAGGGTTCACCAGTGCTATGTATGGAGATGGGATTTCGTCGACATTGACGATCTTTGGCAGTTGTTGTTCACCTTCTTCCATATGTACTCATGATTTGGTTCTAACTCTGGTTGGTCTGGCATTCTGGCTTGCTTTTTCTTGCTTTCGTGGTGCCATGGTGGTGAGTGTCAAACCTTTGTGAACTCGCTCTATGCTTTTCAACCTTGATCGCTCTCTATCTACTCTTTTTTCGTGAATAGACTGTTTACTCCTGCGTCCGTGTGTTGTATGGGATTTACATGAAGCTTGTCGAGGACGCTTCCTTAATTGTTGATTCAATGCAACTCCGGTGGTTTCATATTTTCCATTACTCTACCTTGCCACCTCTAGTTCGCATGATTAATGTGGCGTCCCATCAGTCCTTTCTGTCCTTTAATTTCGCCTATTGTTATCTTGTCGTACTACTTTTGTCAACTTTCCTTTTCCTTCTTGTTTCCCTTTGTACATGGTCATTGTCCTTCTCCTCGCCGAATTTGTGTTTCTAATTGTGTGTGCCCTTTCTTCCTTCAATGCACTGCGCCTCTGTTGGTACTGTTTGCAATTCTAGGTTTTTTTTTTTTTTTTTTTTTTTTTTTNGACTTTCCTTGTATAGCTTCAGTTGGCTCCCATTGATCATCCCTATGATTTATGCATCTAGTAAGTATCTTAAATGCACATCTCCATCTATGACAAATTTTACCTCGTACGGTCCTAACCAATGCATCCTTAACTTTCCTGGGTTGCTGAAATGATTTGTTGTCATACATCAGTACTAGATCTCCTTCCTTGAAAGTTTTCTTCTTTATGTGTCTATCATGATAAGCTTTGTCCCTTGCTTTCTAAACTTGTTGGTGGAATCCTGCTAATATCCAATCTCCCTCCATGGTCATTAACTAATTTAGTCTCCCCTGTACTGCGCCTAGTTCTTGTTAGAAAAACAGGACCGTGGAGCAATAAAATAAAACAAATGCGGAAACAAAACACAGAAGATACACAATACAAGAGAGACACAGATTTACGTGGTTCACCCAGTGTGGGCTACATCCACCAGAGAAATTTCCAGGTCCTTCCTTTATTATTATCCAGTAAATGAAGGGATACAACCTACAGCAAAACCGGTAACTTCCTCTTCTTTCTCTCACAGTCTCCTCTCTCAGAATACAATATTCGCCATCAATCATAGCAACAATACATTTCCCTCATAAAAGAGGGTTTCCTTCTAGGGCAAAAAACCCTAACATAATCTCTACCGTTAGATCTGCAACCTTATAATGAANAAACCGGTAACTTCCTCTTCTTTCTCTCACAGTCTCCTCTCTCAGAATACAATATTCGCCATCAATCATAGCAACAATACATTTCCCTCATAAAAGAGGGTTGCCTTCTAGGGCAAAAAACCCTAACATAATCTCTACCGTTAGATCTGCAACCTTATAATGAACGGTCCAGATTTACAATGAAATTACAATATACATTTACAAGGCAATTTTTCCTTCGGGGGCTTCACCCCTGAACCCCCGCTTGCCCCCAGACCCCCTAGCCAGGGGGATAGCCCCCCCAGACCCCGCAGAGGGGGTACCCCCCTCTTCACTCCCCCACGTGGAAGAGTGTACATACTTCTGGGGTGTAAATACTTCATGGGGTATAAACACGGCTGAAAGCAAGGACCTCTGAATCTGGAAGATAATTAGGCTCCACAACCAATAATCTCCCACTTGGAGACTGATCTCAACAACTCCACCGTTGTTGTATATGATGGACTCTGAACCTTCTTGGACCTGGCAAATTTCTCATCTTCATCTTCATTCTTGAAGACCAACTGAAACTGAGTAGGAACTCGGTTTCTCCCTAGTTACTCCCTTTGTTAACATGTCTGCAAGATTTTGGCTAGTGTGTATCTTTTCCAACTTCAAATGTCCATCTTCTAAGGTGGATCGTATGAAGTGGTACCTCAACTATATATGCTTAGTCTTCGAATGGAAGGCTGAATTCTTTGCAAGGTGAGTGGCACTCTGACTGTCACAGTACAGCCTGTTGTTCTCTTGTTTCTCTCCCAATTCCTCCATAAACCTTTGTAACCAAATCATCTCTTTACTAGCCTCTGTAGTAGCAACATACTCTGCCTTTGTTGTTGAAAGTGAAACAACCTTTTGCAGTTTCGAAATCCAACTTACTGTTGTTCCACTTATAGTAAAAACATACCCTATGGTGCTCCTCTTGTTGTCTTTATCACCTTCCATATCTGAATCAACATATCCCTATAGAAAAGTGTCTGAACCTCCAAAACATAATACATGAGTACTAGTACCTCTCAAATACCTGAGAATCCACTTTACTGCCTCCCAATGTTCTTTACCTGGATTGTTCATATACCTGCTCACAACTCCCACTACATGTGCAATATCTGGTCTTGTGCAAACCAATGCATACATCAAGCTGCCAACTGTTGATGAATAAGGGACCCTAGACATGTATTCTATCTCCTCCTGTGTCTTGGGACACATTTTCTTAGTTAATTTGAAATGGCTGGCCAAAGGTGTACTAACTGGTTTTTCATTCTACATTCTAAACCTCTCCAACACCTTCTCTGTGTACTCACCCTGAGACAATGTAAATTTGCAATTTTTTATGTCTCTTGTTATTCTCATGCCAAGGATTTTCTTTGCAGCACCCAAATCCTTCATTGCAAATGAATTGGCTAATTTCTTCCTGAGCACATTTATATCCTGCATATTAGACCCTGCAACAAGCATGTCATCTACATACAATAGCAAGATAATAAAGCTTCCATTTTCTAGCTTTTTAAAATAAACACAGTGATCAGAATGACATCTACTATAACCCTGTTCTGTC
>ML776959.1:1900088-1962826 GCA_009831015.1 Picea engelmannii
GGATAACACCAACAACATCATCAAATTTTAAAGTATTTGAACCAAAGACAGAGTTACTTACAGCCATGACCAAGCTGTTCCAGATTTCTGGCAATGAGCACAAGATTAGAAGAGCCCTGACCTCATCATCAAAGTCCACTTTTACAGAACTCAGTTGATTAGTAACCGTATTAAATTCATTTAAATGATCTGCAACAGACCCACCTTTCGACATCTTCATATTAAATAATCTCTTCATTAGAAATACCTTATTGGATGCTGAGGGTTTTTCATACAATTTGGCCAATGCGTCCATCAAACCCTTCGTTGTCTTTTCTTTGGAAATATTGAAAGCCACCGACACTGCCAGGCTCAGCCACATCATTCCTAGAGCCTTTCTGTCAAGAATCTCCCATTCTTCGTCCTTCATGGCCATCGGCTTCTTTGCTACTCCACCCAATGGTAGGAATAGATCCTTCTGATATAAATAATCTTCCATCTGCATCTTCCATAACTGGTAGTTTTGGCCGTTAAATTTCTCGACCCTAAACTTTTCATCTTCCGACATTGCTCCCACTTGAACCAGGAACCCTCTTTTCCTGCGAGTTACCTTTCGCTCCGATACCAGTTGTTAGAAAAACAGGACCGTGGAGCAATAAAATAAAACAAATGCGGAAACAAAACACAGAAGATACACAATACAAGAGAGACACAGATTTACGTGGTTCACCCAGTGTGGGCTATGTCCACCAGTGAAATTGTCAAGTCCTTCCTTTATTATTATCCAGCAAATGAAGGGATACAACCTACAGCAAAACCCGTTGTAACTTCCTCTTCTTTCTCTCACAGTCTCCTCTCTTAGAATACAATACTTGCCATCAATCATAGTCGCAATACATTTCCCTCATAAAAGAGGGTTGCCTTCTAGGGAAAAAAACCCTAACATAATCTCTACTGTTAGATCTACGACCTTATAATGAAAGGTCCAGATTTACAATGAAATTACAATATACATTTAAAAGGCAATTTTTCCTTCGGGGACTTCGCCCCCGAACCCCTGCTTGCCCCTAGACCCCCTAGTCGGGGGGATATCCCCCCCAGACCCCGCAAAGGGGGTACTCCCCCTCTGCACTCCCCCGCATGGAAGAGTGTACATACTTTTGGGGTGTAAATACTTCATGGGGTATAAACACGGCTGAAAGCAAGGACCTCTGAATCTGGAAGATAATCAGGCTACACAACCAACAGTTCTATCATTTGTGTAATTGTTGCTACGCGCAAGTTTGGTACAAAAAATTATAATGGCCCCATTCCTTCTTGGCCATAGACCAGTCTAAATGGCATGTACCCTATCAACATTTTTCATGTAGTCCTGTAGGCCCATAGTACTGCTGGTACTTTGAGGTCTCAGTCGTCCCTGTTGATGCTACAAATCTTTTTCAGCGCGTTCTCCAGGATTTTGTTGAATGCTTCCACTGATTCATTTGCATGTGGGTGATAGGGTGTGCTCTTTTGATGATGGACTTCAAACTCTTCAGTCATAGTGTTGATGGTGTTTTTTATGAAGTGTGTGCCTTGGTCGCTCATAAAAACTCTTGGGCACCAAAATCTAGTGATCACTTGCTCAAATAAAAAATATGTTGTTGTTTCTACGCTGTAATCCTTCACTCATGCGGCCTTCACCCATCTTGTTAGGTACTCTGTCGCGGTGATAATGTACCTAGCTCTTGTTCTTTTTGTTGGTGGGATGATTGGTCTCACAAAGTCTATTTCCCACTTATTGAATGCATGTAATGTTACTTGTGGTCGTAATGGCATCTCGTCCCTTTTGTTGGGTTTGCCTACCCTTTGACAGACATCGCATCTTTGACAGTACTCCTTCGAGTCTCTGTGCATCGGAGGCCACCATAGTCGTGCGTGAAATACCTTCTGTGCGGTAGCTTTGCCTGCATAATTTCCTCCTGCTATTCCCTCATGGGCTTTTGCTACCACCCTTGGTATTTCATGTTCCAACACATATATGCGCAAGATGCTAACTACGCCCATTTTGTGTAGGTGTCCTGCAATCAGTTGATAGTCGGCAATGTGAACTACTAGGTTTTTCTTCTACGCGATGTTATACTCTTGCGGAGTAGTACCTGTGCTCAAGTACTGAATGATATCTGCGAAGTATTTATCAGCGATCTGGACTGAGAATGATTGTGCATCTGGAAATTTGTCTTCTAAATTTGTAGGTAGTTCTCCATTTGTGACCCTTGATAGGTGGTTAGGTCTTGCGTTCAATTTTCCTGGTTTGATGATGACTTCAAAGTCAAATTCTTGAAATAGTAGTAACCAACGTCAGATTCTCCCCCCCAACACTGGCTTGTTGACTGGGCATTTCAGGGCTGGGTGATCTGTGAACATCTTAAAGTGTTTTCCCAATAAGTAATGTCTGAACTTATGTAGTGCATAGACCATAGCTAGGCCTTCTCTTTATGTCGTGTTATAGTTATGTTCTGAGTTTGATAACTTTTTGCTCAGGAATGCTATTGGGTGATCCAAGTCTCCCACTCCTGGCTACACCAAGATATCTCCCAGTGCTATGGATGATGTGTCTACATGGACATGGAATGTCTTCTCCCAGTATGGAAAGACTAATATTGGTGCGGTAACCATCGTTTCCTTTAAGGTATCCAGACTGTGTTGACACTCGTCGTTCCACTGAAACTTTGTATCCTTTCTTAGAATATTTTCCATTGGTGTAGTAATCTACGCGTACCCTTTGATAAACTTCCTGAAGTATCATGTGTGTCCCAATGTCATTGTTATCTGACAGACTGTTTTTGGTGGTGGTAAGTTAACAATTACTGCAATATTTGATCTTTGCAGGGTCTACAAGTAAACCTTGTTTGCATATGATATGGCCCAATAGTATCCCAAACGGTGTTCCAAATAAGCATTTCTTTATGTTTAGTGATATCTGACACTGTATGCATATTTCTAACATTAGTCGTAAGACTTCTACATGTTCTTTAAACAAACTGTAGATTGTCTAATCATCCAGGTATACTTCGATAAACTGGTGGATGAATTCCTTAAATGCAGCAATGACTACTCCGGAGAATATTGTTGGTTCATTCTTCAGTCCAAACGACATGGTTGTGTACTGATAATATCCCCATTCTGTCACAAACGTGGTCTTGTATCTGTCTTCGTGTGCTATCTTAATCTGATGGTAGCCTGAAAATCCATCAGTGAATGAGTAGGATTTGTGTCCTCCTACGTTTTCTAACACTTCGTCTGTGAAAGGTGTAGGGAATGGATCATGTAGGCGTGCATCGTTCAACTTACTCAAGTCGACGCATATTCTTATCTCTCCCTGTTTCTTGTATTGTACTACCATCGAGCTTATCCATTTTGATTCTTCGATCGGTTCTATGATGTCAGCTTCGAGCATCCTGTCGATATCAGCCTTGACTTTCTGCTTATATATTGGATTTAGTCTATATGATCATTGTCTAATCTATTTCACTTCAGGTCTGAGTGGTATCTTCATTTCTCCTAACTCTCTGTATATACCTTTCATCTCTGTAAATGTTGTGGGAAAGAATTCGTTGTATTCACGCAATAACTCTATTATGCTTTCCACTGTTTGCTCATCCCAGTAATCTCCAATGCTGGCCATTTTGGGATGCTCCACTATCCCAATGTTGACTTTCTTTACTTTGATCGGTGTGGAAATGACTTCTTATTCTATGTGTGGACCTTCTACATCTCTTTCACCTTCTTCTTCTTCGATCAGATTATTGCGTGGATCGTCTTCATCTGGTGCTTCCTCTTGTACATGGTAACATGACGACAGTTCCTTAACTGTATGTTTGTTCCGATGTTGTTCTTCTGTGATAAGTTCTATTTCGGGTTCTTTGATGAATATCACTCCTCTTACCTTTTTAAGAGCGACATCTATGTTGGAGTTCTCATGCTCGAATGAGAAAGTGACTGTGAAATTTTGTTTCAACGTCATCCAGGTCATAGTTCCTTTGTGCAATTCTTGGTCTATATACTAGTTCGTTGGTATTCCCTCTAGAGTGTGTATGAAATGATGAGTCCATTCCTCAAGGGGTGTCATTTTCCACAGCATTTTGCACTCCTCCAATTGTTCTGTCGGTGACCCTTTTCCATCATCCTTTCGTTGCTTGTTGTTTTTTTGTTCTGTGTCGAACCTTATGCGCAGTAATCACTTACATTAGTACCAATCTATGATGGTCTCCTTGTATGCGCCCCACCATCTTGTGGGTGTGGCCTTGAGTGCTAGATCAAGTGCTAACAGTATTTGGTTCTCTAAGACTTTGTCTTCATACTGTGCCCAGAATGTTTCCAAATTGTTGACTCCGTGGAAACTGGGTGGTTCCCTGATTTCTGTGCCAACCCATCTTACTGCGTTATCTATTCATGCACATCTTCTCATGGATACTTTGTGTAGCCTTTGTTTCCAATTCTATAAACCGATATCTGAGTTTGTTGCACATGAAGTAATGCTTTGTCAACTAAGTATCTCATCTGCAGTTAGGTTTACGTCATCCTCATCGCACGCAGTTGTTCTGTCCAACTGGATGATTTCCTCTAAGTCTAAGCAAGTAGGTTCTACAAACCTCTCCCCTTCTAATGGGTCTAATGGTGCGATGACCCTGTATTCACCTAAATCCAATGTAATTTTCCTGGTCTTCAATTTGATTATGGCCTGGTTGTCAAACGCCCAATCCAGACCAAGCAATGTTGGGTAAGGTGTTGTGTCATCCACTATTTAAATGACTTCAAAATCAGCTTTAGTGCG
This sequence comes from Picea engelmannii, assembly GCA_009831015.1. Classification (NCBI taxonomy): domain Eukaryota; kingdom Viridiplantae; phylum Streptophyta; class Pinopsida; order Pinales; family Pinaceae; genus Picea; species Picea engelmannii. The sequence goes on from ML776959.1 coordinate 1,904,884, forward strand.
CACTCCATCTAGGTCGACTATCACTCCTTTCAGTATACCAATTGGTAGGACTCTGTGTTGGTTTTCCAGTTTCAATTGAACAGGTGAATATCCTAATGTGGGCTCTCCCATGCATTTCCATGTATTCCTTGGTAATACATTAACTTCATATCCTAGATCCAGTATGATATCGTCCATGTTGAAATCTACGATGTTGGCATTCAGTGTAAACTCACTACTTGTTCTTCTTCTTGTGTGTAGGTGATTGATTGTTTTTGGTTCTAGTTTTCCTTTCATCTCGATGTTACATTTTTCTAGTATGTTTTGCAATATTTTCACAGATGATGGATCACTTAATACCTTTACACATGATTGCAAAAATCCTTTGATTGTACTTACTTGTCCCATGGGTCGCATTTTTTTGGTATGATCCAATGATGGAAGCATCTCGTACTCTGTTGCTTCCTTGTTTTGTTGCGCAGTTGAAGTCGACGCCATGTCTTCCTTCTGAAATTCTTGTCTGGCTTCCTTAAATATTTCCTTCTCGTTTTGTACGTCGAACTGCATCCTTGGTTCAGTGTTCTTCTTCACCCACTGGTTTTGTACTAGCTCTTATCGGACTGCATCGATTCCTTTTTTAGCTCCTCCGCAAGTAACTATATTTATGTTTCGTCCTTCATCCCTTGCTTCGGCTGAAATCCACTGAACATTCTAGTTGTTCTGGTTCCTCTTTTCTTGGATTTTTACTAATAGTGTCGAACATTCTTCTGTGTTGTGGTTTGATGCAGGACAATACATACAAGTTGTTCGTGGAAGTGGGCATTCCCTTGCATAATGTCCCAGTTGTTGACAATTGTGACACACTATTGGTCCTCTACCTCATCCAAAACCTCCTCTTGCTCATCCTCCACCTCTGTAGCCTGCTCTATCTCCTCTCGGCACATCATACTAAGGCGTCTGATTATACTACGTAGTATTGTACTGGGGTTGTGTTGCGTTGTATTGTGGTTGCACGTTATTGTATGGTTGTTTTGCAGTATTATACTGCTATTGCGTAGTGTTGTATGGAGATGGAATTGGATTAAACTATGGTGTGGCTTGCCCAGTCATCATTTATGCCTGCACTCTATATGCATCTGATGTCCTTTCTTGCATCAGCCCCATAGTTCTACAGTCTTTGTCGTCATGACCCACTAACTTGCAAAAGGTGTAGTATGAACTCTTTGGGAATTTCTGGTATTTTTGCATCATCGGGAAGTGATAGGGGTCTGACCCGATTTCTTACAGACTTCTCACCATGGTCCTCCTGTGGGTAACGAGTTTGGAATTCCTGATGCCATATACTGCGTGAATGTTGGACATTCATTCTTGTGGTGTCCTTTCGTCCTGCATGTGGTACACCAAACAACTTCTCATTTGTCCTTATTCTTATTGTGGTTTAGCTGAAACACTAAGTTCTTTAGATCCTCCTTCAATTCTTCGATAGCTGGGTCCGTCTGCTGGTACCAGTTTTCTTCCAGTTGCAGGGTTGCCTATCGAGCCTCTACTTGCATCTGGAAATTTTGTTGTCGCAACGGATATTTTAAGTGTGGGAGCAGTGAATTGACAAACAAGTGTCAATGTTGCATATTGATCATGAGGTATTTTAACTTTCCCTTCAGTCACTTGAATCTCTGGTCAATCTCCCATAAGGATTCTCCTGGTTTTTGTCAGATTTATATCATCTCATTCATGTATTGATCCTCTGAGCTCAACTTCTAGAACTCATTTATCAATATCTTCTTAATGTTTTTCAGTGTCCTTGTCATCCTAGGTGAATTGTTTGCGTCAAAACTCATGTACCAGTCTAATGTGCAGTCTCTTAGCATAATCGCTAGTTGTGCAAGGTTGGTATCTTCATCAGTGATCTGTTTTTCTTCCCAAATCTTTGCACAAATGAACAAATGTTTCTCAGGGTCTTTTGTTGCTTCTGCTTGAAATTCTGGTAACCTGATGGTGGGATTGCATCCTGCCATTCTGAACGTTGAAATACTACCTTCGCGTGGTGTAGATACCTGACTAGTGTTGCCTGAAATGGCTCCTCTAGTTGTTGTTACTTGTGTAGATGTACTTCTTGTTGTCTGACTACTTCTAAACTTCGGTTGTCTAAACGGTGGTGTTCTCTTTGGTGTATTAGTCGCACATGGGTTTATGGGTTCCACACTGACATTAATATGGATAGGATGGTTTCCTTCTCTTCCCGCTCTTGGACCTCTCGTCTTCCTCTCATATGTTGTGCACAGGATTTCCTCAATCTTCTCCACAGCCTAGAGATGGTCTACCTCTTCATCATCACTCACCAAGCCTTCCCTCGCAGCTACGGCTCTCTTCTTAGTGTTCACCTTGTATTGGTAGGGTACTCTGCTACATGTCTTTCCAGTTGTCACCATGATCTGCTTGATCTGGTGGTCGTCCATCATGATTGGGTCCAAGGGTTCCTCCTTCTTTCCCTTATCCTTTCCTACTTCCATTTCTCCTCTTTCTATCAGTGCTTCCCCCCTTCCCCCATGCACGCAGGGAAGTTTAAATATCTGATTCCATTGTCGTTACACCTTTGTTATATAGCAGTATTTTAATAGAAGTATACAACGATCGAATGTACCTTCCTCAAGGTCCTCGTAGAAATTCTTGCTCCGCTATGTTATACAACTTTTTTGTGTCAACTGCAAACTCTGTTATGAAGCCTGCCACAATACTGTCAAGCCAAAAATCTATTGTGCGGATGAATTTGTTGTTCACCTATTGTAACTACTCAATCTGTACTGAGGTCCAATCTAACTGTCAAATCTAGTTTGTTACGTGGTTATCCTTCAACCTTAGTATCCACTTTTGCAATAGATGTGGAAAATCACAAAAAAAGACTTTGTGTAAACCAGTAAACATGTATTTATCAAGATATTTGTGAGGTGTTAGTCTAGGGTTTCTATTGTCTTTCTGTGCAAACTCTAGCTCTTTTTTTCTTAACCAGCTTTTGATCTCTGCTTTTGTGGGAATCCACGGTCTCAACATCCCCTTCTAATGGTTCATTGATTTCTTCTTTTCTTTACTCTTTTCTTTCTCGGCCTATATCCTCTATTCAATCCTCTCTTGTTCCTACCAACGGAAACGGAACCATTTGTTGGTTTCTTTACTCTTCTATTATGTCTGAGTTTGTTGACCCAGGGTTCATGTCTTCTCGGGTTTCCAACAAAGCCTCTAAAACTATCAGCCCTCTTGGTAAACCAGAAGGCAACACATCACACAGAATGCGCTACGCAGTCTCACCCAAGATAGCTTTAATGGGTGGTTGTAAGACTCAGGTGTTTCCAGCCTAGGATTGAGTGTGAGATATGAGAGCTATATATTGAACCATTATTATAACTTGTAAACACAGTATATTGTCATTGACGAATAAGCAAGAAATATAATAACTCATCCATTAAGCATAGTGATAACTACTAAAGACAAATAAATATATGCAAGCATTCATCACATAACACAGATGTTACCATGGTTCACCCCCTCCTGGGCTATGCCCACAAATATTTGGCTCTCATCTCTTTTATTGTAGTGTTTAAGCATCTACATCGTCGTGCACTTTACAACTCTTCTCAGTTGGGTAATATCTATATGAGGTGGACTAGATCGCACCAGGATCCACAGCTTGCGATCTAACCCTCAATATCTACCCTCCTTCCTCTCCTCTAGCTCAACAGCTTATACAAAACAGGTCATACAACAAAGTATTACATATCACATCAACTCAAAACTAGCCAAAACTCGGTAATACTCTGAATCCTTCTAAACCAACCCGATTAACAACCAACAACCCAATCCCCCTATAATACCTAAGTATCTATATTTATACATTTTTTGGCTCTTCATCCATTACAATACATTACCAAAAACCTAACCCTAATGTCGTTAGGTCTTCCCTGCATGCACGCATGCTACTCTTCCTTCTAGTTGCCTCTTTCCTCATGCATGCTTTCTTTCCCAAAAATGCCTTGTTTTTCCGCTTTGGCCTGCCTCCAACAAAGAGTATGGTTTATATTTCTTGACTATTCTAGATAATTTTCTTTGCCAGTAAGTACCACACTAACAATTGAGACAAAAGAATGCATCTTCATAAACAAAATCATTTCAAAAATATAAATAATGTCAATACAAGCTAGTTTTGATGCTTTTCTATACAATTATTGATCATATATTGGGGTTAACCTTTGAAAATGGGTGATGTATACGCTGGGGGGGACTTAGTATCTCAATTAATGAATGATTTGATTGAGGATACATTGGAATGGCTACCAACAGAATATCTATGTATATTTCGTTGCATATGCATGAAATGGAACGCACTCTTTTTGTCGACCAAATTTATTACTAGACCATAGGAAACAATATATGCACCACAATAACAATCTCTATTAAAAAGATATATTAAGTTGTTATTGGGTAGATACTAGGTTGTCCCATAAATGACATTGTGAACAGGTTCTACAACAACAAGGGCTTTATTTCAACAAGTTCTACATGTTATGTTTGTGTTGTAGTCAACAAAATGTAAGAAATTGGTAATAAAAATATACTTGTAGAGTTACGCTACCATGGTAAAGTGAAGAGTGGGAACACGAAGAGGTCATGGGATATGGGCATTGTCAATGCATATTTTTCAGTCATGCCTAATCCCTGCACATCCATGTTATGGGGGAGATTCCACTTGAAACGGTGAATGAGTTGTGCCACCACAAAAATCACAACAAGAGTTCCCAATTGGTGTGATTTCATGTTCCTCCCAATCTCCCAAAGGTTCAACAGAATTTGAGTCCCCCTGGGGATTTGATAACCCAATACGGTGCAGTCCTCTACATAATTGTGGAGAATCCCAAACAGCCCCACTAGGTGGAGTCTAAGTGTTTCATTCACCACAACATGTAAGTAAATGAGACCAGCTAGGTCAAACTCACTTACCATACAAGTGAATCCACCATGGCCCTGATACCATTGACAACCCTTAAATAACTCCAAGCTTGAATCAATTTTATTAATGCAAGTCACATATAAATATATTGAGATATAAATTTTGGATTCATCTTCCAAGAGGTTTGGTGACTATTTCTATTCATGTATGACTCTTCATGTTTCTCCTAAATGAATAGTAATAATATTTACAATACACCATATTCCCTATGAATAGGTATCAAAAATACTTATTGTAATATACAACACTTTTGTTATGGACTATTTGTTGATGTTATTTTCACAGTCACCTGCACAGGTTTTCGTGTCAGATTTCTTCTTTTAACAACATTTCCTAGATCTCAAGATCTTCAGTGGATATTCCTCAATTCCACCAATTGATATGCATGATAGGACATGGCCTTGTATCAATTAAAATATGTACAACTAGGACTATCCAACTACAGAAGGTGCCCTCGATGGTTTCAATGCTTGTTAAAATGCCAAATTAAGGAGGTGTTGATATTGAATCTCTGCTACAAAACAACAATTATAGATAAATATGATCAATCAATCTCCACCCTAAATGAACTTGTAGATGTTCGTACTTATTGCTCCACCAATCAACTTGCTTTGATTACGAATAGGAATGTCTTTTAGCAGTTGTTCTTGAGAATTGAGATCACCTTCCTATTACCAAAATGAAGACACTGGGAAGGATTAGCACAACAGCATAAAAATTAACCCTTAAAAACAATTCCAATTGCAACCATGAATTTAAACGTTCAAAAGAATGCAGAAATTAAATATAAATTAAACAGAAAGACAGCTCTGAGGTTAACCTAACTGAAGTTTTGCTAAGCACTGATTTAGGACCCTTTATGCACCAACAAAGCAGTTAATGTTAAAATTAGCCTGGAATTACAAAAAAAATCAATAGCTCCAACTTATAGAAGAGCTTCTCGCAGATTAATTGAACTCAGTATCCTCTAGCATGCTCTCATGATTGCTCATCAATCTCTTAATGGGTTATATATTGAGGAATTGGCTAATAAATTTGGCAGTATGGTCTCTGTCTAAATCAGTGAAGTGCCCATGGATGTGGGCTAATGCTTGGAAATTGTCCATGAGCCTAATATTTATCCTCAACGTAAATTTGACAATGCTAATTTTATTCCAAGAAACTTTACCAAACCCTAGTCACATTTTTGAAGATTTTTCATGATTACCCTGGCCCTCTAACCATCATTATGTTGAAGTTTGCTTTGATGTAAAAAAAACACTTCAAAATTGACTTCTATTGATTTTTTAGGCTCAAGATAATGTCAATTGTAAGATTTCATTGGTATTTGATGTTCCTTTTTCTCATAATTGTGCATTTTGACCATGCAAGACCTCAAGAAGATTTAACATTAGGTTTCCTCATTAAAATTCTTTAACATATGTCAATCAAGTGGTGAACATATTATTCTTGGCTACCTAGGTATCCTTTTTTAATCAATCAAATTCTGGATAGTATGGAGACATTCCCATCCGTAAGGGTGTGTGATGACTAATTAAGCAGGCATGGTAAATTTTTCCAATTCAATGTTTGATGAAAAAAACAATCATCAAAATCTGAAACTTACAAGATGAGAATAAACTTGAGCAAGAGAGATTAGTGTAGAAACTGCAAGTGCAACTTCTATCACTTTTGGTACCTATATCATAATATGCATAGACTAAGATGCAGATTTTGGTTTCAGTATAGCTCAAAATTATTTATTACCCTTAAACTTCTGGAAAACCATATATCACCTGCATTAATTGTACACCAAATACATCACTCACGATCTCCTTCTCGATATCATGACACTTGTTGACAAATTTATCATAACGCATGCATGCCTTGTCTTTTTCGTTTTTATCCATGCAATCCACCATATTATAGTAATTTGCTATGGCATGTGTCAGATTACCATATTTTCTTACTATGTCTACTAAGTCTTTGGTTATTTGAACATCAAACCCTTCAAGAATATTTGTCGTGAAATCCCTATGGATATAACAATTATCACTATTTAAAACAAACTGGAAAAAAAAAATTCAAGAAAAACAATAGATCAATATATTTTCTCAAGTAAATAATTAACAGTTCATAAATAAAATAGCTTACGCAGATTTAATGCTTTCAAATGCATCTGTAAAATTCACATCACCTTTAATCAGGTAAATCAATTTATGGATTCCACACCTCTGTAAGAAAGTAGGTTAGATTACAAAATTACATACCTGGTCCACAAGTATTGCATTCTTGTAAATTTATATCCCTCCAGTTTTATTCTCAACACAGAGCACATCTATAATGAAAATTTTAGTAAAGAGTAAATAAACAAAAAAAATGTTTGGGATGCATTAAAAGAGGCAAATAGAAGTCTTCAATATTTATTTAAAGCAGATTTAGCAAATCTATATCTGGAGGCTTCAAAGCTTTAGAGGAGGCATATTTGAAGGTTGATACAGTACACATGGCAAAGGTATAATCTGCATATTTGGAGGTCGCTTGTATCTACAGATTTAGCATCATATTAAAAACAACCATGTAAGTGAAGATAGTTCGAGTTATTCAAGCATACTTAGCAGAATTTGCAGGCAGGTTCACCCTCCACTCCAACAGTCTCAATTTGGAATGAGTTCTATCTTAAGTAGCTAGGAGGAGCAAATCAGCTCAAGGAGCTATCTTTGGCCTACATCTTTTCACTTCTATTCTTAACTTCAAATATTTTTGCAATACTCGAGGAGCCTATTCTATAAAGGAAGAAAAGGGGTGAAGCAAGAGACACACATTATTATTTTACAGGAGATTTGCTTTGCGTATCTTTCTTTCCACCCCTTTTTCTTGGTTGGAATAATTGTGAGAGGACATAGTTGTTAATTAATTGGGTTGGTTTTCATTGATGTCAACCCTTGAAGAAAGTCTAGTGGCGAATTCTAGTAGCACAAAGGTTTGGGTAATGGACCCAAGTTTGTTTGATGTATAATGGTATGAGTTTTGATATATTTCCTAGTAAGACTATTCTATATGGATAGTACATGTCATGCCATTTCTGGTGGTATGTGGAACATCACATAAATCCTCGCAGTTTGAGATTTATGGCCTTATGAAGTTGGAGGACCCTCATATGTTGGCTTGAAGTCCCAAAAGGTCAAAGAAGTCCAAGTGCTTGCAAAGAAGAAGTTATTTAAATAATAAAGTGAAGTGACAAAGTCAAAGAGGATTATTCAAATAATAAAGTGAAGTGACAAAGTCAAAGAGGATTATTTAAATAATAAAGTGAAGTGACAAACTCAAAGAGGATTATTTAAATAATAAAGTGAAGTGACAAAGTCATGGAGGATTATTTAAATAATAAAATAAATGGAGAAATTTATAATTATGGAAAGTGGTTATAACAAGGTTAACCCTAAATGAGGAAAATGGGTTAAGTAGTCAAGTGGCTATTGGATATATGGACAAGTGGCGATTTGGGAAAATTTGGACATAGGTGACTATGTGGACAAAGTGGCTATGTGGACAAAGTGGTCTAGAAGATGCTTATAAGGAAGCTACATGAAAGTATAAATAAGAGGCAAGGCTCTCTCATTTCAATTACACCTGAGCATATTGAATCTCTACAGGTGACTGAAGTAACCAAAGGATATCAAAGAAGAATTTTAGAGGGAAGGTGAAGTAAATAAGGTCGAAATTCAAAGGAGGATAAATTATTTTGATGATGCATTCTAAGGTATGTCATTTACAAGTCATCTCACCATTTTCGCAATAACTTTTTTTCTAGAACGATTCAAACCGTGAAATTGGGAGACCATTGAGGAAACATATCCAAGTAGTTGTGGTACGAATTTCAGCTTGTGGGTCGTTGTATTTTTGGAGTTACACTCCGTGGAAAATAGGGTTTGTGGCTAGTCCTGAAACTAGTCTAAAACAGGTGTCAAGTAAAAACGTCGTAACTTCTTCATAACATATCCAAATTCAGTAAGACCAAATGTGTTGGTTAGATTACATTCTATAATATTCTGTGTATAATTTTCAAATCCATACAACAATTATTCTGTGCAGGGCACACTCTACAAGTTCACTCTCTAGAATAAGCCAAACTTCAACAAGGTATGTCATTTTTGCTATAACTCCTTTTCTGAGAGGTTCCAAGTAGTGACACCTGGAGGAAATGCATAAAAAAAATTGAAGTACATTGTGTACTATTTTCAGATCTTTATTCATTACACGTACATATTTATGATTATTTCAAGTTAGGGTTGTTGACTAATCCGAAACTAGTCATGTGAGACTAAAGTAAAGTTTGATGAAAATGATAGTCTCTTGTTGTTAAATTTAAGGAAGGTTTGCAGGTATGTGATCATATACACCAGGTCTATTACAAAGTTACAAATCAGATTTGGATGATGAAATTGATGAGGTATTTTGGTTGAGGTTGAGGTACAGGTTGGTGGATGGTTGATGCACTTGTTTATGGTACACGTTGATTACAGGTTGAGGTACAGGTTGATGCATGGTCAATGAATGGTTCGGGTTATTGGTACAGGTTGTTTGATGTAGGTTTATTCGTACAGGTTTACAACAGTATATCTCATAATGATAGTGTCACATTGGTTCCATCATTCTACTTATATGTCAGGGCAGTTGGACAGGGCAAGGACAGGTGGTTGTAGACACCTTCTAGTTGTAGCTGGAGAACATAGGGGGTTGTAGCCTCCTTCTAGTTGTAGCCAGAGAATTGGGGAGTTGGATCTTCCCTTAGGTTGTAGCCTAAGAAACTAGGGGGTTGGAGCATCCTTCCAGTTGCAGCTGGAAAACAAAGGAAGTTGGTGCTTCCACCGAATGTAATTCTTCAAGACATATAAGAAAAATAATTATGTGGTTTTCTCTCGCTTTGGGTTTCCACGTAAAAACACTAATGTACTGTGTATGTGTATGATTTTTCATTAGTTCATTGTTTACTTACTCTGCAAATATTGGATGATAATTCTACATTGATATAACACTTGCATTATACAGTTAAAAAGGATTAGATTGCTCTATTATTGATTCACCCCCCCCTCTCAGTAATCCAACAGTCGTCATTGAGAGGTAGAGAGTGATTTCCTTGTATCCACGTAAGTGAATCCCTTGATACCCGTGTGTGAAGGTGCTTCAGAAGTCATTGAATATCCACTGGAGCTCTTGTAGGTGAAACCAATATTCCCCAAACTCTGTGCCTACAACTTTGGAACTAAAGGTAACATATCTTCAGTGGCTACACCTCAGTGTTGATTTTGTTTTCTTGCAGTAATTTAGTCCCTTGAGTTGATAAATGTAGGAAGTACACTCTCTTAGTTAATTTTCTACACTCCACAGACCTTAGGATTCAAAGCACTAGGTCATTATTTGTAACTATGTCATTTACACTTGATGTTTATTACCTTTCTGCACACATATATGTCTTTTAGCAGCAGGTTTTTGGGCTCTTATAGCATATTTACATGCTCATAAGGTGAGAAATCGTCCCTAATTTTGCTTGTTGTTTTAATGTATTTTATTGTAGATTGCAAGTCTAATATATCAAATTACAGCAAGCTTTATCACAATTTCAGCAGGCTTTTTGTGGTCCTTAGGGTTGAAACTTCACTCAAAGGTTGCATAGGGATTCCCCTTTTGTTGGTTGTGGAGCCTGCTTATCTTCTTGATTCAAAAGTCTTGTTTCATCCACATTCCATGGGGGGGGCAAGAAATTTTGGATCCCCCTCCCCCCTGGCGGGGGTTCTGGGGCAGTGCCCTCAAAGAGAATTTTTTGGGAAAATTATCTTGTAAAATATTGGAATTTCTTAGTCAATCTGGACTGTTCATTATAAGGTCCCAGATCTGATGATAGAAGTTATGTTAGGATTTTTTCCCTAGAAGGAAATCCTCTTTTATGAGGGAATTGTATTGCGACTATGTATGTGAGTGAATATTGTATTATAAGAGAGGATATTGTGAGAGAAAGAAGAGAAAGTTACAGCGGATATGTTGTAGGTTGTATCCCTTCATTTTCTAGATAATAATAAAGGAAGGACCTGGCAATTTCTTTGGTGGACGTAACCCACACTGGGTGAACCACGTATATTTTTGTCTATATTGTATTGTGTATCTTCTTTGTTTTATTTCCTTATTTGTTTTATTTTATTGCTCTATGATCTTGTTTTTCTAACAACTGGTATCAGAGTGAAACTTAACTCGCAAGAAAAGAGGGTTCCTAGTTCGAGTGGGAGAAATGGCGGAAAATGGAAAGTTTAAGGTCGAGAAATTTAATAGCCAAAACTACCAGATATGGAAGATGCAAATGGAAGACTATCTATATCAGAAGGATATTTTCCTATCGTTCTGCAGAAAAGCAAAGCAGTGGACGAGGATGAAGGATAAAGAATGGGATATTCTCGATAGAAAGGCTTTGGGAAAGATAAGGATGTTCATGGTAGCATCAGTGGATTTCAATATTTCAAAAGAAACAAAAATGAAGGATCTGATGAAGGCATTGGCTAAACTATATGAAAAACCATTGGCCTCCAATAAGATATTTATAATGAAGAGATTATTTAATATGAAGATATCAGAAGGTAGGTATGTTCCTGACCATTTAAATGAATTCAATATGGTTACTAATCAGCTAAGTTCTGTAAAAGTGGACTTTGATGATGAGTTTAGGGCTCTTCTAATCTTGTGCTCATTGGCAGAAAGTTGGAATGGCTTGGTCATGGTTCTAAGTAACTTTGTCTCTGGTTCAAACACTTTGAAATTTGATGATGTTGGTGGTGTTATCCTTAGAGAGGAAATGCAACAGAAAATAACAGGTGAGACATCAAGTAATGCGTTGACCATGGAGAAAAGGGGAAGACAAAAGGATAGAGGAAAGAGCTCAGGGAACTGTGGGAATTCTAGGAAGGGAAAATCCAAATCCAGACTATGAAAGATAGAGTGTTGGAATTGTGGGAAAAAAGGACATCTGAAGAAAGACTGTAGAGCCCCAAAGAAACAAAGAGATGGACAATAGGAGAAAAATCAAGAAGCAAATGTAAGAGGTGATGTGTTACAAGATGCTTTGATTCTTTCTTTAGATAATATTACTGAACTTGGGTAATATATTCAAGGGCTTCATTTCATGCCACACCCCATAGGAAATATTTCCATGATTATGTTCAAGGTGATTTTGGACATGTTTATTTAGGTGATGATGAACCATGTCAAATTATTGGAATGGGTAAGGTACAAAAAAAGAAAAAGAATGGAAACCAATGGTTACTGAAAGAGGTGAGACATATACCATATCTGATAAGAAATCTAATTTCAATAGGACAATTGGCAAGGGAAGGTTGTATAACTGCATTTACAGATAAGCCATGGAAGGTCACTAAAGGATCATTGGTAATGGAAAAAGGAGAGAAGGTAGGTACATTGTATTTATGTACTGATAATGCTGACTCTTCAATCTCTTTAGCTTCTACAGTTGTGGATACAACATTGTGGAATCATAGGCTTGGACATGTGAATGAGAAGGGGATGCAGATACTTCACAAAAAGAATTTGTTGTCAAATCTTAAACAAGTTGATTTGGATTTCTGTGAACACTGTGTTTATAGAAAACAGAAGAGAGTCAGATTTCTCAGGGTTGGAATGGAAAAGAAGAGTGAAAAGTTAGAGCTCATGCATACAGATGTATGTGGACAAACTCATGTATCATCTCTTGGTGGATCTCGTTATTATGTTACTTGTATTGATGATGCAACTAAAAAAACTTGGTTTTATTGCATTCGACAAAAATTTGATGTTTTTGAAACTTTTAAGAAATGGAAAGCTTTGGTTGAGAATGAGACAGAAAAAGGTCAAAGTGTCTCAGATCAGAAAATCGAGATGAATACTACAGCAAGGAGTTTGATGATTATTGTTCATACCATGGGATTTGTACAAAGAAAACAATTCCAGGAACACCATAAGAAAATGGTTTGTCAGAAAGGATGAACAGAAAAATCATGGAACATGCAAAGAGTATGATATTGCATGTTGGGTTTCCCTTACAGTTCTAGGAAAATGTTGTAGATATTGTTGTTTACTTAATAAATAGATGGCCTTCAAGCTCCTTGGATGGTGGCATTCTAGAGGAGGCATGGACAGGTAAAATGGTAAACTACTCATTTCTGAAGACTTTTGGTTGTAAATCATTTGTCCATATTGATAAAGAAAATAGAACAAAGCTTGAGGAAAAATCCAAGGAGTGTACATGTATTGAATACATTGTTAGTGATTTTGGTTATCGCTTACAGGATTATGAAAATCATGAAATAATTAGGAGTAGAGATGTGGTATTCAATGGAAAGGTCATGTACAGAGATCAGTTGCAGGGACTTCTGAACTCTATACTTTGAGCAACTGATTTCTCAATCTTTGGCGGCTCAACTGCAAGTCCATCCTAGTTCAACTTGGTGGATAACACTACTCATGCATTATGTTTTGTAGGTTCAAACACTATTCTACATGGATATGTTGATTCACATATGGCAGGTGATAAAGATAGCAAGAGAAGCACCACGGGGTATGTTTTTACTATAGGTGGAACAACAGTAAGTTGGATTTCGAAACTGCAAAAAGTTGTTTCACTTTCAACAACGGAAGCAGAGTATGTTTCTACTACAGAGGCTAGTAAAGAGATGATTTGGTTACAAAGGTTTATGGAGGAATTGGGAAAGAATCAGGAGAATAAAAGGTTGTATTGTGACATCTAGAGTGTCATTCATCTTGCAAAGAACTCAGCCTTCCATTATAAAACTAATCATATACAACTCAAGTACCATTTCATACAATCCGTTTTGGAAAATGGACAATTGAAGTTGGAAAAGATACATAGTAACCAGAATCCTGCAAAAACTTTAACAAAGGTAGTAACCAGGGAGAAACTTAGTTCCTGCTCAGTTTCAATTGGCCTTCAAGCATGAAGGTGAAGATGATAAATTTGTTAGGTTCAAGGTGGATCGTAATCCAATGGGTACAGCAGCAGTGGAGTTGTTGTGATCAGTCTCCAAGTGGGAGATTGTTGGTTGTGGAGCTTGATTATCTTCTTGATTCATAGGTCTTGTTTCATCCGTGTTTGGGCCCCATTACCTAACGGAGGGGTGTGGGGGGGATTTCCCCCCCACATCTTGTTCATGTTTAGACAACATCGGGAATACATTATTCATTATTCCAGATATATATATATATATATATATATATATATATATATATATATATATATATGACATGATATTTATAATACAATGTATAAATATACTTAATAAATAGTTACTTATTATATAAGGGACACATCCTTTCATGGATGGTCACCATATGTTCTATATATATATGGAACTCTCATCATTGTAATAATATATCAATCTATTATAATCATTTTGTCTTAGAATTTTCTACTGTACTCGTGTCTCTATGCATGGTTATTCTTCTTGTGTTCTTGGTTATTACTGCTTCTATTGTTCATGGTTTATGCTTCAGTTCATGTAAATTTGTAAAGAAACTAAATGTAATTGAACAACACTAAAGTCCAACATGGTATCAGAGCAGCATTCTTGAAAGAAGACTATTACACAAGCATTGGCCTTCTACAATAGCTTGTCATACTTTTCCTGCAATTCGTTGTTTTGCTGCAACTGTAACTTAGGTTAAAGTTTTTTCACTCTTCCAACAACCATGGTGAAAGATAGGCTTGATGGAACAACCAAATTCAGTTCTTGGAAATACAGATTGCTCATCACTCTATAAGAGAGTGACCTAATGAAGTACGTTGAAGAAGTTGTACCAGAATCAGTTGATGAGGCTGAAAAATCTCAATGGAGCAAGAATGATGCAAAAGCCAGAAAGATCATCATCTATTTTGTGAGAGACCATTTAATCCCTCACATATCCAACTTGAAGACAGTTAAACATATGTATGTCACCTTGAAGAATTTGTTTGAGAGAAACAACACCAACATAGAACTTTCCTTGAGACACCAGCTTCAAAATCTCAAGATGACAAACTCTAATAGAGTTGCCACCTTCTTCATGAACATTTCAGAGATCAGAGGTCAGTTGGGTGTTATTGGTGAAATCGTCTTTGGTAGATAACTTGTCATGATTACCCTTAATGCTCTTCCAATCCATTGGGAGCCATTCATTCAAAGTATCAGTGGGCGATCCAAATTTCCCAAGTTTGATCGTTTATGGTAAAACTGTACTCAAGAGGAGACTAGACTTGCAACTAGAGGCATGCAATGTTCCCATCATGATGAAAACCAATCTTTTTCCACTCATGCAAGGAAAAGAAAAGGAAAAAGAAGAGGTTTCGGCAAAACATTTAAAGGAATGAAGTCAGCACCAACTTCTGAGAACGAAAAGAAGGACATGTCAAAGGTTCAGTGCTTCAGATGTGACAAGTATGGCCACTATGTGAAAAATTGTCCTCAATGGAAAAAAGGAGAGAAACATGATTCCACTGCTAATGTTGATTCAGAACCACCTCAGAGGAATTCAAGGAATGCAAGCATGAATGATGAAGAGTT
This sequence comes from Picea engelmannii, assembly GCA_009831015.1. Lineage (NCBI taxonomy): Eukaryota > Viridiplantae > Streptophyta > Pinopsida > Pinales > Pinaceae > Picea > Picea engelmannii. Next base: position 1,920,439 of record ML776959.1, read on the forward strand.
ATTCTTCATTTCATCCCTCTCAAGTATGGTTCCTACTAGTAATGATATTTGGTTGATTGATAGTGGTGCTTTCAAACATATGACTGGATACAGAGAGCACCTTACAAATCTAGTAGAGAAAGAATCTCGTTTGAATGTTGTACTTGGTGATGATGCTAGATATACTATGAAGGGAGTTGGATCCACTTCCTTACAATTGGATTCTGGCACCCCACTCCATTTGAGTGATGTATTATTTGTACATGGGATGAGAAGGAACCTTGTCTCTATTTCAATCTTAGAGAACAAAGTCTACAAGGTTGTTTTCTCTGATGGAAAGGTTCTTGCATGGAACAAGAACTCTAGTATGGATTATGCTCGGGTGATTGGTGTTCGAGAGGACAGATTGTACAGATTGATTGTCCGACCATTTCATGCCTTAATACATGATTCTATTAGTTTGAGGGAACTATGGCATAGAAGACTTTCTCATTTACATTATAGAGTTCTTCCCGCTCTGGGGAAGATAGTGACAAGCCTTCTAAATATCCATTTTGAAAACAATGGCATTTGCAGAGGTTGTGCTCTTGGCAAGAATTCCAAGGGGTCATTTCCAAACAGTGACAACAGATCTAAGGGGATCTTAGACTTGGTTCATACAGATTTATGTCGACCCATGATAGTTGCTTCCTTGAGTGGATACCTATACTATGTGATATTCATTGATGACCACTCTCGGAAGACTTGGATTTACTTCTTGAAGACCAAGGATGGTTTCCTTTCCATATTTCAGGAGTACAGAGCACGGGTCAAAAATCTAACCAGAAAGAAGATCAAAGTGTTGAGATCAGATAATGGAGGAGAATACATCTCCCAGGATTTCAATGATTTCTGCATTGAGGTAGGGATCAAGAGGGAGTACATTGTTCCTTACAACCCTCAACAGAATGGGTTCGTGAGGACGAAGAACAGATCTATTTTTGAGGCAGTCAAGGCAATGATTCATGATCAACATTTACCTATGTTTTTGTGGGAAGAAGCATCTATGACTGTAGTGTATGTTCAGAACAAAAGTCCTCATAAGACTTTAAGGAACATGACTCCTGAGGAGGCCTTCACCGGAGTGAAGCCTGATTTTGGACACTTCAGGATATTTGGGTGTCCAGTATACATTCATATACCCAAAGAAAAAAGGAACAAGCTAGAACCTTCAGGTAGAAAGGGTACATTTGTGGGGTATAGTGAGTCTTCAAAGGCATACCGTATCTACATCCATGGTCAGAGACAGATTAAGGTGAGCAGAGATGTTACCTTTGAGGAGGAGGTAGCCTTCATGAGATCTAGAGGATCTCACATGGAAATTGATAGTGAGAAACAGGAAGAGATGGTTCCTTCTCCCCCTCACCCTCTAGCAGTTCAGAGGGAGGCGATTGAGCCTATTGATCCCATTGATATTGTACCTCCAATTGATGCTCCCTGAGATATTATAGTAGGCCAGAAGAGACCTGCATGGGCTTGTCAAACTCTGCAGGAGGCACAAGGACATGTAGCTCCTCATGGTACCTTCCGAGAGAGAAAGAGACCTCAAATATATTCATGTTATGTCACAGCTATGAGCCACATCATTGATTATGAGCCTTCATGTTATGAGGAGGCATCTAGTCAACCAGTATGGAGAGATGCCATGATGGAGGAGTATTAGTCCATCATGAAGAATGATGTGTGGGATATTGTTCTGAGACCTAAAGGGAAGTCTGTAGTGACTTCCAAATGGATCTATAAGATCAAACATACAGCTGACAGAAGCATCGAGAATAAAAAAGCACGATTTGTTTCTAGAGGATTCTCTCAGGTGGAGGGAATAGATTATGAGGAGACATTTGATCTTGTTTCTCGATACACTTCTATCTAGACGATTATTTTCCTCCCAGCATCCATGGGTTGGAGACTAAATCAGATGGATGTGAAGACAGACTTTCTCAATGGAGAGATTGAGCAAGAAATATACATCAAGCAGCCAAATGGTTTCGTCATACATGAGAAGGAGTCTCATGTGTGTAGGTTTAAGAAGGCCATGTATGGACTCAAGCAAGCACCTCGAGCTTGGTATGCGAGGATTGATGGACACCTGATGATTTTGGGCTTTAGAAAAAGTGTTGTTGATCCCAACCTGTTCTACAATATTGTTACGGTGAGGCCTTGATTTTGGTCCTCTACATTGATGATTTATTCATCACCGGTGCAGAGAGGCTTATTACTGAATGCATGTATGTGTTGGCCTCTGAGTTTGATATGAAGGACCTTGGTATGATGCACTACTTCTTGGGACTAGAGGTGTGGTAGAGAACTGATAAGATCTTCCCAAGTCAAGGGAAGTACACAGTTGAGATATTGAAAAAGTTTGGGATATTAAACTGAAACCTATGGCTACACCAATGGTGACAAATCTGAAGAAACTAAGTGTCTTCTTCTGATTCCGACGATATCGATCTGACCCTTTACAGACAACTGATTGGATCATTGATGTATATGGTTAATACCAGACCATATATTTGTTATGCAGTGAGTGCACTTAGCCAATTTATGAGCCAACCGAGACAGACACATTGGATTGTTGTGAATCATGTGTTGAGATACCTCCAAGGAACAATTGGACATACTTCTAGTATTGACATGAGATTGTAGGGATATACTGACTATGATTGGGCAGGGAGTGCAGTGGACAGGAAGAGAAAATATGGGTGTTGCTTCACTTTGGGAACTGCCATGGTTTCCTGGTGTAGTAGGAAATATACTTTTGTGACCTTGAGTACTACAGAAGTAGAGTACATTGCATTGAGTGTGGAAGTCTTTGAAGCAGTGTCGCTTCGCAAGCTCCTTGCAGATTTATTTGGACATGTGCTAGATTCCACCGTTATTCATTGTGATAACCAGATTTGTGTGAAGCTCTCAAAGAATCCAGTATGCTCGTGCATATATCCCTTTCAGCATCAACAATATCTCATCCTCCCATCTTGTCATGTGATTATGTTGTCAGAAGAGCTCTGTATTTCAACTTTTCCATTAAATATGTGAATAGTATGGCATTGTTATCAAATGTGCACAAGAGACAACAAGTTCCTCCACAACTCAAGATAGAGAACATTATGCAAAAGAAAATACAGGAATCCAATAAATATGAGCCTAATGATGTCAAATTCCATAGGCTTGAGATTGGATCTATTTGCAAAGTACAGTGCACCCTCTACATTGTCGTTCAATTCCTCAAAGAAGTATCTCCAAAAATTCATGTAGTAAGTAGCACCACTGTCAAGCAACCATGCATCTCTCCAAGAAGCAAATGAAGTTTTGAAAAAATATTTGTTTATGCCAATAATGTAAGGGAAAATAACAAAATGAGTGGATTCAAGAGCTTTAACTTTTTCTTCCTTTTATTCTTGATTTTGTTTAATCTTCTCTCATGGAATCCTACATGTATTTGCATCATCTTCAATCTTGCCACAAAGAACATGATGAAGACCCGATCTCTCACCTTGATTATGCCTACCCTCCTGCCTTTGAAATACTTCTTTCTGCATCCTCTCTAACTACCTTATCCTCTAGAAGAATCGTGTCATTGATTCTTCCCTTTTTTAGGAAGGCACATAGTTTGTTCTCCAATTGTCTCCATCAAAGAGTCAAATTGAGGGACTTCAATTGTATAATGGCTTGAAGTGATTAGAGATAGTGAGAATATGTGGGGTAAAGGGCCTTGATGAAGGTCATGAGACCAATGATCCACAACAACATCAATGTTGTGCATGATGGATTTAATTTGGGACGATAAATCCATGGGATCGTTATCCTTCAACCCTAGGTTGAAGAGCTTCAATTACAATTGAATTAGCTCCAATTCCAAATGTGAAAATATTTCAACTTCTTCAAAGCACCCCAAGAATCTTCGATACATATAGTGTGGCAACTCACATCTTCACTCATAGAAGAAGCAATCATGGCATATGCTTTCTTATCTTTATTCATCCATATTAAAAACTCTTTATCTATTGTAGGTTTGATAGGTGAAGTATCTTCATCACAAATACCATCCCAAATATCACTAAAGATAAGAGTATGTTTTATCTTTCTTGACTATTCTAGATAAGTTTATTTGCCAATAAGTACCACACCAACAATTGAGACAAAAGAATGCATCTTCATAAACAAAATCACTTCAAAAATATAAACAATGTCAATACAAGCTAGTTATGATGCTTTTCTCTACAATTATTGATCATATATTGGGGTTAAAATTTGAAAATAGGCGATGTTTACGCTAGGGGGAACTTAGTATCTCAGTTACCGAATGATTTAATTGAGGATACATTGCAATGGCTACCAACGGAATATCTATGTATATTTCATTGCATCTACATGAAATGGAACACACTCTTTTTTCAACCAAATTTATTACTAGACAATGGGAAACAATATATGCAATACAATAACAATCTATATTAAAAAGATATATTAAGTTGTTATTGGGTAGATACTAGGTTATCCCATAAATGACATTTTCAATAGATTCTACAAGACAAGGGATTTATTTCAACAAGTTCTACATGGTGCGTTTGTGTTGTAGTCAACAAAATGTAAGCAGTTGGTAATACAAATATACTTGTAGAGTTACACTACAATGGTAAAGTGAAGAGTGGGAACAAGGAAGAGGTCATGGGATATGGGCATTGTAAATGCATATTTTTCAGTCATGTTTAATTCCTGCACATCCATGTTAAGGGGGGTATTCCAGTTGAAACAGTGCATGAGTTGTGCCACCACAAAATGCACATCAAGAGTTCCCAATTGGTGCAACTTCATGATCCTCCCAATATCCCAAAGGTTCACCAGAAGTTGAGTCCCCCTAGGGATTTGATAACCCAATACAGTGCAGTCCTCTACAGAAGGGTGGGGAATCCCAAATGTCCCCACTAGGTGGAGTCTAAGTGTTTCATTCACCACAACGTGTAAGTAAATAAGACCAGCTAGGTCAACTCACTTACCATACAAGTGATTCCACCATGGCACTGATACCATTGACAAGCCTTGAATAACTCCAAGCTTGAATCAATTTTATTAATGCGAGTCACATATAAATATATTGAGATATAAATTTTGGTTTCATCTTCCAAGAGGTTTGGTGACTTTCTATTCATTTATGACTCTTCATGTTTCTCCTAAATGAATAGTAATAATATTTACAATACACCATACTCCCTATGAATAGGTATCAAAAATACTTATTGTAATATACAACTCTTTTGTTATGGACTATTTGTTGACGTTCTTGTCTATGTACAACTTCAAACTTCTTTTCTCAAAAGATCCTTACATCATATTAGTTAGGCCTTTGAGTTGAGCTTATGGTTAATTGGGAACATTGATGCCTTGATCTCAGTATATCATCATCTGCTCAATATTATGTGTTGGTAAACAAATTGTAGTTTGCATTTACCTTGATATTTCTATCCTATTTATCCATTCTATTTATAATGATTATTTAGAGAAAACTTGACAAGTTTTGTAGAATAACAACCTTCCAGTCCATGAAAACTCATTCATAACAATACAAGTGTATGAGTTTCAAACATGTTACAGGATGGTTGTTTCCAAATTCCAATATAAGCTCCATTTTACAACAATATTTTAATGGGCATTAATTATATGAAGGGAAAAATCTCTTACTTAGTAGGGGTAATAGTAGTACATTGAATTAAAAACACTTTTATTAGATTTTCATTGCTAGATTATTTTTTTCAGGAGAAAACTTCCATATTTACATTATTGAATCACTTTGCATTTGCATTTCTAGACTAGTGTACAATTCCATTGTTGCAATTCAATTCAAGGTTTGGCATGCAAGTTTTATCAAAGTCATATTCATCGATGCAGACATGAAAACATGAATATGGATTTTTTTCTTAATCTTCATACTAACTTGGAGTCTGATCATAAAAAATATGAGTGAATGAATAGATTATTTCCCACCTCAATATTTAAGGCGTTGCATAAGGCCTACCAATTCTCACAATTCTTTTTATGCGAATTTTTTGTGGATCACTTATCATTCACACTTGTGAACCTATATTATATTGTAAGGATATGATATTATTTCATATATATTTAACCTCCTAATTTATTGTTTTATGTCCTTAACTTGACATACTTAACACAATGGAAACTTCTACATCAACCACCTTTAAACAATCCCATGCGACTGCATTGGCTGCTAATAGATTTTTAATTAATAGATAGCCTATCAAGACTTAATGGGACTTCGCCAATCCTTTCGCTTAGTTGGAGACTTTCTTTTCTAGAGAAAAAAAACATGAGATTAAGGGATGTGAATAATCCCAACCTCATTCACCTTTAATGGTCCTCTTATTTGGAGATGCAATTCTCCCAAGTTTATTTTGTGGTTTATTAAGATATATGATCTTAATATTAACAAGGAGAGTGTTAAGTCCCCGAGGTGTAGGACAGTCGGTGACAGAGTGTGTTGTTAAGCCACTCCGTGATGTTAAAGTCACCGGTTCGAAACCTGCGGGGACAAAAAATCCAACCATGTTAAGGGTTGGTGTGGCTCAGGCCGGGTGCGATCCCCGGGTGATTTTGACAGCTTAGATGCCCCTGAGTCGCGGTTTCTCAAGCCACAGGTTAATCGAGTAGCCAACAGGTCCCGCACAAATTAACAAACAAAAAAAAAACAAGGAGAGTGTTAATGAAAATTGTAAGTTGGTGTTTATCTACCAATCTCTCATTTTATTGCAATGATATGATTATATGATAATGGTTGTCTGGCCTTAATAACGTGACACGTGATTACACTAATATATCCAATATCTTAAAATTGACTTTAAGCTAGCTAAAGATTTATTCGTGGTATTTTAGGCTCAAGCAAAATGATCACTCTCCTAGATACCAATTGACTTGGAAATTGTGATCCTAAGAGGTTGTCATATGAAGAAAAATAATATTGAAATAAATGTAAATTTTATAGGACTCTAAGTCCAGCAAGATGTGTCTTATGACAATATTTTTCCAACTTGCACCTATACTTAGAATAGTTAGATATAAAGAATCTCCTAGAAACAGTTATAGTAGAATAAATGCATAGTATGGATGTACCAAAAATCATTCTAACAAAATCCACATAAATGAGGGATGCTAAAAAAATAGCAATATGTAATATCTTTACTACTAAATTTTCCACTCTAGACAATAAAAGAGTCAATACTAATTAGTAGAAACAATTAACTATATTCAAATTTATATGTTGTTAGTATACAGTGCATGTGCTTTCTATTACTCATCATGCACCAACAAATGTCATTTATGAAACCTTGCATGAATTTACATTTTTTGCAAGCATGGATCTATTCAACATTTTAAAGCATTTTTTATCACTATAATGAGTCTATGACTTTGGAGATATATATTATCTACATATGTGATTATTCCCTACATGTGTACTTGTTAAGAAGTGATGTTTATTTACATACGTTATTTGTTTATTTCCATATGTTATTGCTTCTTTTGTTTGTACTTTTGACATACATATGTGATTATTTCCTACATGTGTACATGTTAAGAATTGATGTTTATTTACATACCTTTTTTGTTTATTTCCATATGTTATTGCTTCCTATGTTTGTACTTTTGGCATAAAATATTAGGATAAAAGACATTTTTGGATCCAATGATTTTTTAACATTCTTAGAGTGGGGTGCATTCCAAAAAATATTGTTCCATAAGATAATAGTTTATTTGTTTATAAAGGGATATGCCTTTGGACTATATCATACAGTGTTTTATACTATTCTAATAATAACCAAAATTTCCGACAACAAGAAATCATTCTATGTTGGTGAGTGTTACCTAAAAAAGGTGCTATTGAAATGACAGTAAATAAGGAATGGATGGATGGTATCCTCTAATTTGATTCAATAAATTATGGGGTACAAAATAGCTAAGTCTTTTATCGTTTCTAAAAATAATGTTAGATGTTTGCTCTCTGCTAAGAATTTTCATCCAACAAGAGCAATGGTCTATGGATCTACATTAATTGTAAAGTTGTAAACCACATGTATCAATTCATGTCAAGGTTGCAAGTGGACCAAATACTTTTGTAAAAGGACAAAACTAATCACTTTTCTCTTCCTAATATATAAATTGAACTTTTTTAGTTGACAGTGCATATATCACTAAAACACATGAAAAAAGAATGAATTTACGTAGTTAAATATAACAACCTTAAAGGGGCTTCTTTAACCTTTTTGTCACACCACTGGCAGAGTTTTCATATTCCAGTTCTTCATCATTGTTTTTTGTAGGCTGGGGTATTCAAAATATTTTCGAGTATAACGCCTACCACATATTTATTTACAAACATTTGCATCATTTTCTCGCTAAGTTGGCCAAAGAATGAACCAAGTACAAGATCTATTGTGAATTATCTAAGCACAAACTCTATTGTGAATGATCTAAGCACAAACTCAAGGTTTCTTAAACATAAGCTCTTCCATTCACAATAATCCAAGTACAAACTCGTGGGTTTTTGGGACATAAGTACTTCCATTCACAATAGAGTTTGCACTTGGATCATTCTTTGGTTGACTCATCTAGAGAATATGCAAGTAGAAACAAGTTAGTAAGTAAATATTTGGTAGGATTTTTAGATTATTTTTTTGTTTCATAATCACTCTAGAAGTGTCGCAATGAAAGTAAAATTTTGACTCAACAAGATCAAGAATACAATGAAAGCAAATGACAAAAGACATACAAGGCCATGTCCTATCATGCATATCAATTGGTGGAATTGAGGAATATTCAATGATGATCTTGGGATCTAGGAACTGTTGTTAGAAGAAGCAATCTGACACAAAGAACTATGCAGATGAGTGTTGATAGAAGAAAACAACTTGGAGCTACCACCACAATCCTACTTTGTGAAAATTGTTATGTAGTTGAATCAATAATTAAAATATGTACAAAGCATTGAAAATGCCAACTGCAAAAGGTGCCCTTGATGGTTTAAATGCTTGTTAAAATGCCAAATTAGGGAGGTGTTGATATTGAATCTCTACTACAAAAGAACAATTACAGATAAATATGATCAATCAATCTCCACCCCAAATGAACTTGTAGATGTTCTTACTTATTGCTCCACCAATCAACTTGCTTTGATTATGAATAGGAATGAATTTTAGTAGTTTTTCTTGAGAATTGAGATCACCTTCCTATTAGCAAAATGAAAATACTTGAAGGATTAGCACAATGGTATAAAAATTAACCCCTGAAAACAATTCCAGTTGCAACCATCAATTTAAACGTTCAAAAGAATGCAGAAATTAAAGATAAATTAAACAGAAAGGAGGCTCTAACATTAACCTAACTGAAGCTTTGTTAAGCATTGATTTAGGACCCTTTATCCACCAACAAAGCAGTTAAGGTCAAAATTAGCCTGGAATTACGAAAAAAATCAATAGCTCCAACTTATGGCAAAACTTCTTGCAGATTAATTGAACACAGTCTCCTCTAGCATGCTCTCATGATTGCTCATCAATCTCTTGATGGGTTATAAATTGAGGAATTGGCTAATAAATTTGGCATTGTGGTCTCTATCTAAATTAGTGAAGTGCCCATGGATGTGGGCTAATGCTTGGACATTGTCCATGAGCCAAAGATTTCTCCTCAACGTAAATTTGACAATGCTAATTTTATTCCAAGAAACTTTACCAAGCACTGGTCACATTTTTGAAGATTTGTCATGATTACCCTGGCCCTCTATCCATCATTATGCTGAAATTTTCTTTGATGTAAAAACCACACTTCAAATTTGACTGCTCTTGATTGTTTAGGCTCAGGATAATGTCAATTGTAAGATTCCATTGGTATTTGATGCTCATTTTTCTCATAATTGTGCATTTTGACCATGCAAGACCTCAACAAGCTATAACATTAGGTTTCCTAATTAAATTTCTCCAACATATGTCACTCAAGTGGTGAACATATTGATCTTGGCTACCTAGGTAGGCTTGTTTATCAATCAAATTATGGACAGTATGGAGACATTCCCATCCTGAAGGGTGTGTGATGACTAACTAAGTAGGGATAGTAAATTTCTCCCATTCAATGTTTGATGAAACAAACAATCATCAAAATCTGAAACTTACAAGATGAGAATAAACTTGAGCAAGAGAGAGTAATGTAGGATAGCGATCCAAAACTGCAAGTCCAACATATTATGTCACTTGTAGTACCTGCATCATAATATACATAGACTAAGATGCAGATTTTGGCTTCGATATAGCTCAAAATTATTTATTACCCTTAAACTTCTGGAAAACATATACACCTGCATTAATTGTACACCAAATATATTACTCACAGTCTCCTTCTCGAGATCATGACACTTGTTGACAAATTTATCATAACCCATGCATGCCTTGTCTTTTTCGTTTTTATCCATGGAATCAACCATATTATAGTAATATGCTATGGTGTGTGTCAAATTACCATATTTTCTTATTGTTTCCACTAAGTCTTTGGTTCTTTGAACATCAAACCCTTCAAGAATATTTGTCATGAAATCCCTATGGATATAACAGTTATCGTTATTTAAAACAAACTGAAAAATATTCAAGAAAAACAACAGATCAATATTGTTTCTCAAGTAAATAATTAACAGTTCGTAAATAAAATAGCTTACGCGGATTTAATTCTTTCAGATGCATCTATAAGATTCACATCACCTTCGATCAGGTAAATCAATTTCTAGATTCCACACCTCTGTAGGAAAGCAGGTTAGATTAGAAAATTACATACCTACTCCATAAGTATTGCATTTTTGTAAATTTGTATCCCTCCAGTTTTGTTCTCAACATAGAGCACATCTATAATGAAAATTTTGTTGGGTATGTGTTATATTATTTGCATGTGTGTGTGTGGGCGCGTCAGATTCGACAACTGCATCTGACGATCCCTCTAGTAGTGCTCTTTGTGTCGTGTGTGTCGGGCGCTTTCCTAAGGGGGTCCCGGGGGGGCAGGTATGCCCCCCCCTGGTTACACGCAACGTTCGGCACCGGGCGGTAGCCCATTAATCCCGGATTAAGGGATTAGGCTTTTGGTATCTACGGAATTAGATAGATAGGAAGGATTAGAGCTCTCCCCGAGGTTCTGCACATTCCAAAACTTGCCAGGAGCCTAATATCTGTAAGCAAGTTGGATGATTCAAGAGTGGATAATATATTTCGAAAGAACACTTGCAAGATGGTACGAGGAGCAATAGTGTTGATGAGGGGAATTCGGTGTGGAACTCTGTACAAGTTGTTGGGAAGAACTTATACTAATGGGTGTAACAGTTATGTTGTCCCTGAGCAGAGAAATGAAGGAGACAAGACCAATACTGTCCCAGAAAAGAAGACCATGTTGTGGCATCAAAGACTGTGGCATATTGGAGAAAAGGGCCTTCAAACACTACACGGTAAAGGTATGGTTGAAGGTATGTCTAATTTCACTCTGGATTTTGATTTATGTGAACATTGCATATATGGTAAACAGAATCGATTAAGATTCCCATCTAGTGCTACAAAAGCAAAGGGGATCTTAGAGTTGATACACAGTGATGTGTTTGGACCTATTCTTGTTCCATCCCTAGGTAAATTTGTGTATTATGTTTTATTCATAGATGATTTTTCAAGGATCACATGGATTTATTTTCTTAAAAAGAAATCTGAGGTATTTGATAAATTTGAAGAATTTAAGGCTCTGGTAGAAAATCAAACAGAGAAGAAAATAAAGGTATTGAGAATAGATAATGGTGGAGAATTCTACAGAAATGAATTCGAAGAATTCTATAAGAAGTGTGGTATAGCAAGGCATAAGACTACTCCATACACTCCTCGGCAGAATGGAGTTGCAGAAAGGATGAACAGGACACTGATGGAAAAAGCAAGGAGCATGCTTAGCGGTGTTGGGTTAGGACATAATTTTGGGCAGAGGCAGTGGGTATAGCATGTTACCTGGTCAATCGATCACCTTCATCAATGTTGGATGATAAAACTCCACACGAGGTATGGTCTGGAAATAAACCCTCTTCAACATCTTACAGTGTTTGGTTGTGATGCTTATGTACATGTTCCAAAGGAAAATAGGAGTAAGATGGATAAAAAGGCTTAAAAATGTATCTTTATTGGTTATAAAGATGGTGTGAAAGGTTATAAGCTTTGGAACCCAGAAACCAAGAAGATTGTTTACAGTCGAGATGTTGTTTTCATAGAGGTAAAAGATGTGTCCAAACAGGAATTCCTACCAACGCAAGATGAACCTGAGAAAATAGAGCTTTAATTGGATGATGCAAAATCTGAATCATCTAAAGAAGAGGAAGCAGAAGAAGAATAAGAACCTCATACCCTAGTATTGAGGAGATCAGTGAGAGATAAAAGGCAACCAGAAAGGTATAGTCCACCTGATTTCCATTCCAATTTTGCTTTATCTATTACTGATGATGATCTCAGAACTGTCAGGGAAGCAGTGAATTCAGAGGATAGTAAACTCTGGAAGAAGGCCACGGTTGAAGAAATGGATGCCTTGGATAAGAATGAGGCATGGGATATAGTTGAGTTGCCAGCTGGAATAAAATCTATTGGTAGCAAATGGTTGTTTAAGTAGAAATTTAATGCACAAGGTAAAGTGGAGAAATAAAGAGCTCAGTTAATAGCAAAAGGTTATTCCCAAGTAGAGGGAATTGACTTTGGTGAGATTTTTTCTCCTATTGCTAAGTTAACTTCTATTAGATTTCTTTTGTCTATTGCTATTGCTTTTGATCTTGAAGTGGAACAAATGGATGTGAAGACAGCATTCCTACATGGGGATCCGGAAGAAGAAATCTACATGAAGCAGCCAAAAGGCTTTGTATTGAAGGGAAAGAAAGAGCTGCTCTTTAAGCTAAAGAAGTCACTATATGGTCTGAAGCAATCACCTAGGATGTGGTACCAAAATTTTGACACATGCATCCTTGGATTGGGATTTGTAAGAAGCAGGGTTGATCACTGTGTATATTCCAAGCAGGTTGGTAATCACTTCATTTATATAGTGTTGTATGTTGATGACATGTTGTTGGTAGGAAATAACATGGATGTTATCAAGGAGGTGAAATCGCAGCTATCCTCCAAATTTGACATGAAGGATCTCGGTGTTGCTAACTTCATTCTGGGAATGGAGATTAAAAGAGATCATGAAAACAGGAAACTCTGGATGAATCAGAGAAAATATGTTGAGACGATATTGCAGAGGTTTAATATGCATGGAAGTAAACCGATCAAGGTTCTTATTCCTATAGGTGTAAAGTTATCTGCAGATCAGTGTCCCAAGACACAGGAAGAAGAAGAGAATGTGTCCCATGTTATGTATGCCAATGCAGTTGGCAGTTTGATGTATGCAATGGTTTGTACTAGACCGTACATTGCACATGCAGTAGGAGTTTTGAACAGGTATATGTCAAAACCAAGGAAGGAGCATTAGACAACAGTAAAGATGGTCTTCAGGTATCTTTGTGGCACTACCAGTTATGGATTTTGCTACCAAGGAAGACCGGGATTGGACAGAGTGGTGAACATACATGGCTTTGTTGATGCAGACTGGGCTAGAGATCTGGATCGCAGAAGATATACAAGTGGGTATGTGTTCAACCTATTTGGAGGAGCAATCAGTTGGATGAGCAAAAGACAGGTTGTAGTGGCACTCTCAACTACAGAAGCTGAATACATGGCAACCACTCATGCAAGCAAGGAAGCAATATGGTTACAAATATTGTGTTCAGGAATTGGGTTGGTACAACAAGAAGTGAGATTAGATTGTGACAGTCAGAGTGAAATATTCCTGGCAAAGAACCCAGCTTGCCATTCAAAGACAAAGCATATTGATGTTCAGTATCACTTTGTGAGAGACATGGTTGAGGAAAAGAAGGTGTTGTTGGAAAAGGTTGACACTTTGAAGAATGTTGTAGATTCATTGACAAAGTCTGTGAGCATAGAAAATTTCTCCTGGTGTAGAGTAACAATAGGCATTGTTGCCCTATATTGCTGACTATATAATCCCCTGGATCCCTGGATGCAAAGAAAACAACAAGTGGGAGAATGTTGGGTATGTGTTATATTCTTTGCATGTGTGTGTGTGGGTGCGTCAGATTCGACAGCTGCGTCTGATGATCCCTCTAGTAGTGCTCTTTGTGTCGTGTGCGTCGGGCACTTTCCTAGGGGGGTCCCAGGGGGGGCAGGTATGCCCCTCCCTGATTACGCGCAGCATTCGGCACCGTGCGGTAGCCCATTAATCTCGGATTAAGGGATTAGGGTTTTGGTATGTACGAAATACCTAAAAACATTGTATATATTGTATGGTGAATGGAGAAATTCGATATATGAATATAAGAAAGGTTTTCCCGGTTGAGGGTTTTCAGTATAAAATCTATGTGTACTTTGTGTATGAGCCATTGATTAAATTTTGTTTTGCTTAAGAATCTATATGCATTGCTTTACTTCACACGTTTAAAACTTACAAATTTCAGTAAAGAGTAAATAAACGAACAACAAAATGAAGCAATATGGAATGTGTGCAAATAATCATATGCATGTACGATCTAGTTCAATATGCTTAGTCTAAATGCACTTGCAAAACCCAAAGATGACATCTATTGTTTTGTAGATGAATATCTCAATAAAACCAATGATGCAAAATGATCATCGAAAATTGAGTGATCAACAAAAATCTTGATTATACAGTTAACTGGGAGGGAGAGTCATTTCCCCAAACACAAGATGCAACTCTAGTGCCTCACAATATCTTCTGTCACGAGATCACAATTTTGAAATATGTTTGGATAAGTCTGACACAAACCGTCGATATGTTCTTTATTCCTCCATCATAAATGTATCAGCTTCAACTCCCAACTTCATGTATAAAAATATAATTTGCAATCCCATTTAGAAATACTAGCAATTGGCATCATATACCCGAGACTAGAGAAACTTTCCACTTTCCCCTTATGTATGTACAGAACAAAACGTTCATACCTTGCAAATTCCACTTCATAAACATATCCAACTCTCAACTTATAATATATCAAACTGGTAACAATCCAGTTCTTGATCCTATTAGTGCAATGTCGCAATACAAAATAGACCTGATTCAAAGCACAATAACCAAGAATATGTGCAATATATGTTTTATGGCTCTTTAAACGATAAAACAACCAATCTAAATATTTTGTCTAAGTGGATCGGAAATGGATATGGATCCACCAAATTTCCTGCAAACTTTGAATTTGAAAAAAAAAATCTACCAGAGAAACACTAAGCCAAAAAATTAGATTTCAACCTCCAATAGTCGCTCACCAATAAATGCAAGTTAACTCGACATGCAATTGGAACTATGAGCAGAAACACTAAATGACTAAGATCTGAAACTCAGCAGTGGAAAATAAATGAACAATGGACAATACTCAACCTACTCATTTGACACAAGAAATTTCTGAGTAATGCCCCTAGAAAAACCCACAAGGGAAAAACTAGTCAAGGAGAATCTTCTTTTATTGAGCTCATAGGAAAATTTTGAGATTACAGAAGCAATATTTTCAGCAAAAAATACTTTGTACTTATCTTAAAAAAATGTGCCAACGGTCCACATAGACTTATGTGCCAAGTCTGCCTTGAAAAATGTGCCAAACTTTTGTATGGCCTGTACGACCCTGTACAGTCAACACAGCAGCAAACTATGCCTCGAATATTGTGCCCAAATCTTTTTTGTATGGTACAGTACCCTGATGTACGGGTTTCTCTTAGCAAAGTGCCATGGAAATCATGCCAAAGTTCAATTGAATGGTTGCCTCGATTTTTGTGCCTTACTCTTGTTGTATGGCCAGCAATAGACACGGTACAACCTTCCTGTAACGGTTGTATGGATTGTATTAAATGTTGGGTTCTCTCCTTGGGATGTGTGTCAATCCTCTCCTAGGAATGTGTGTCAATCCTCCTTATTGTTGCTTTCTTTCCTTCAGCTCAAACTTTCATGAAAAGTATGCCTCTTCAACTTCCCTCCAAGCTCTCCTCAAAAAGTGTGTGCCACTCTCCCTCAAGTGCTACCTTTATTCACTCATTAATGAGTAACTTCCTTAACCCTTGATCTTCCAAAGAGATAGACACTCAAGATCGAATCTTTCCCTCTTGAAATCAACGGTCATAACTTAATCGTCCGTTGAGTTCACTTAAATCACTTAAGTGACCCCTACTTCATAAAGTCACTTTTACCCATTAAATATTAGAAGGCTCAACTTGACTTTATAAAATCACTTTATAAAGTCATTTTATAAACTCACTTAAGAGAGACATTTTCTCAGTCTCTTCTACATATTGGGCGTTGCCAATGCAGAACTACCTTCGAGCTACCAAATCTAACATGAATATAGCTAGGAAACAACATATTACAGTATATATGTATGTAAGAATAACCATGAAACAGAAATTGTCGATTTCTCTCAAGATATTAGTAGTTGTGTTAAAATGGGAGGGGACAAGGTCTTTTATAGCTTTAAGTTCAAAGCTTTGTGTTTTTTAGTTAGGCTTTTTGTTTTTACAAACTTTATGTAATTTATATTTTGTTTTCTTTTTAAAAAGTTGTATGTTTTGCAGGAAACGACATTATAAACAGATCCAACAATTCAATTCGGTTTCAGGACCATTTGCTACAAAACATGCAAGCCAGATCTAGATCTGGATCTCGTTTGTTGGAATTATTGATGTAATCTGTACATGTGGCCACAACCCATTCATATGTACCATTATGTATTTGTAATCATGGCTAAAAAGGTCATATTGTGTTTTTTTTATGTGTTACTAGGTATGGTTAAGGCCAACCAAGTCAAACTTGATATATAGGCCCAATAACCCTCCTGGAGTGCCTGCCATTCTTTTGTCAGCCCATAGCCCCCTCTTGAAGGGACATCTCACTTCAGTTGTTTATTTAAGTTGTGTATAAATACACAACTCAAGCTCTCATTTGTCTCATCTCATATTCTAATCTTCTAGACCTGAAATACAAAGTGTTATAAGCATAAGGTTACTTAATTTTGGTGCTCTCTCTTGTGATTGGCATCTTTTCTTAGCCATAGTTGTGTATTTATGTTTTCAGCACTTGTGCTTGTTTTTTGCACTCTCTCAAGCACACTAGACCTATCTCTCTCTAGAACACTAGTGAGTAAACTACTCAAAAACATGAGGGAGACTTGGTTCCATCAATTCTTCTATTGACGCTTATAAACCTCAACATGGTACCAGAGTAGGTGTGAGCCTTAATCTCTCAATTATTATCAATGTTAATCCCCTCCAAAACATCAACTTCACATTCTTGAAAAATAGCATGGAACTTACTCATATTCATTCTTTTTTCTACACCAAAAGATTTAAAACTCATTAGAAGTGTATTCGCCTCGATTATCAATACAAATTGTCCCAATACGGGATTGTGCTTCACTTTCAATCCATACATGAAAAGTTTTAAATGTTTCAAATGCTTGATATTTGTGTTTTAACAAATAAACACAATACATCCCAGTGTAATCATTAATAAAATTCATGATATATTTATTACCAAAATCATATGCAACAGGCATGGTCCAGAGTGCATGAACTTTATTTTTGCATGCTCTCGAAGTGGAATCATGAAAAAGGTTGCTCGCTATGTTTTCCAAGGATACATGCATCACATTGCTTCAATTTCTTTGGAATGGTAGGCAAGACATAAACGCCATTTTTCATCAACATACGAAGGTTATCATAATTGATGTGCCCAAATCTAGAATACCACAAGAGACTAGATGACAATGTACCTTCATCATGGTGAGGGAGGTATGCCCGTGCAGATGTCCCTTTCAGCGTCAACAATATGTCATCCTCCCATCTTGTCATGTAACTATGTTGTCAGAAGAGCTCCTTATTTCAACTTTTCCATCAAATATGTGAATAGTACAGCCTTGCTATTGAATGTGCACAAGAGACAACAAGTTCCTCCACAACTCAAGATAGAGAACATTATGCAAAAGAAAATACAAGAATCCAATAAATATGAGCCTAATGATGCGAAATTCCATAGGTTTGAGATTGGATCTATTTGCAAAGTATAGTGCACCCTCTACATTGTCATTCAATTCCTCAAAGAAGTATCTCCAAAAATTCATGTAGTAAGTAGCACCAGTGTCAAGCAACCATGCATCTCTCCAAGAAGCAAATGAAGTTTTGAAAAAATCTTTGTTTATGCCAATCTTGTAACAAACAATAACAAAATGAGTGGATTCAAGAACTTTACCTTTTTCTTCCTTTTGTTCCTGATTTTCTTTAATCTTCTCCCGTGGGATCCTACATGTATTTGCATCATATTCAATCTTGACACAAAGAACACGATGAAGATATGATCTCTCACCTTGATTATGCCTACACCCTACCTTTGAAATACTTATTTTTTCATCCTCTCTAACTACCTTATACTCTAGAATAATCATGTCATTTATTCTTCCCTTTTTTAGTAAGGCACATTGTTTTTCTAATGGGTTGAAATGTCTTCCAAAAATATTTCTCAGGTTCTGCAATTTTCTCCATCAAAGAGCCAAAATTGAGGGACTTCAATTGGCTAATGGCTTGAAGTGATTAAAGATAGTGAGAATATGTGGGGTGGAGGGCCTTGATGAAGGTCATGAGACCAATGATCCACAACAACATCAATGTTGTGCATGATGGATTTAATTTGGGATGATAAAGCCATGGGATCGTTATCCTTCAACTCTAGGTTGAAGAGCTTCAATTGCAATTGGATTAGTTCCAATTCTGAATGTGAAAATATTTTAGCTTCTTCAAAGCACCCCAGGTATCTTTGATAGATCTAGTGTGACAACTCGCATCTTCACTCATAAAAGAAGCAATCAAGGCATATGATTTCCTATCTTTAATCATCGATATTACAAGCTCTGTATCTATTGTAGGTTTGATAGGTGAAGTATCTCGATCACAAATACCATCCCAAAGATCACTGAAGATAAGAGTATGGTTTATCTTTCTTGACTATTTAGATAAGTTTCTTTGCCAATAAGCACCACACCAACAATTGAGACAAAAGAATGCATCTTCATCAACAAAATCACTTCAAAAATATAAACAATGTCAATACAAGCTAGTTATGATTCTTTTCTATACAATTATTGATCATATATTGGGGTTAACCTTTGAAAATGGGCAATGTATACGCTAGGGGGAACTTAGTATCTCAATTATCGAATGATTTGATTGAGGAGACATTGGAATGGCTACCAATGGAATATCTATGTATATTTTGTTGCATCTGCATGAAATGGAACGCACTCTTTTTATCAACCAAATTTATTACTAGACCATGGGAAACAATATATGCAATACAATAACAATCTCTATTAAAAAGATATATTAAGTTGTTATTGGGTAGATACTAGGTTGTCCCATAAATGACATTGTGAACAAGTTCTACAAAGACAAAGGCTTTATTTCAACAAGTTTTACATGGTGTGTTTGTGTCGTAGTCAACAAAATGTAAGCAATTTGTAATACAAATATACTTGTAGAATTACGCTACAATTGTAAAGTGAAGAGTGGGAACAACGAAAAGGTCATGGGATGTGGGCATTTTAAATGCATATCTTTCAGCCATGTCTAATTCCTGCACATCCATGTTATGCGAGAGATTCCACTTGAAACAATGCATGAGCTTTGCCACCACAAAATGCACAACAAGAGTTCCTAATTGGTGCGACTTCATGTTCCTCCCAATCTCCCAAAGGTTCACCAGAAGTTGAGTCCCCCTAGGGATTTGATAACCCAATATGATGCAGTGCTCTACATAAGTGTGGGGAATCCCAAACAACAACACTAGGTGGAGTCTAAGTGTTTCATTCACAACGCGTAAGTAAATGAGACCAGCTAAGTCAAACTCACTTACTATACAAGTGAATCCACCATGGCTCTAATAACATTGACAAGCCTTGAATAACTCCGAGCTTGAATCAATTTTATTAATGCGAGTCACATATAAATATATTGGGATATAAATTTTGGATTCATCTTCCATGAGGTCTGGTGACTATTTATATTCATCTATGACTCTTCATGTTTCTCCTAAATGAATAGTAATAATATTTCAATTACACCATATTCCTTATGAATAGGTATCAAAAATATTTATTGTAATATACAACTCTTTTGTTATGGACTATTTGATGATGTTCTTGTCCATATACAACTTAAAACTTTATTTCTCAAAAGATCCTTACATCATATTAGTTAGGCCTTTGAGTTGAGCTTATGGTTAATTAGGAACATTGATGCCTTGATCTTAGTATATCATCATCTAATCAATGTTATGTGTTGGTAAACAAATTGTAAGTTGCATTTACCTTGATATTTCTATCCTATTTATACATTCTATTTATAATGGTTATTTAGAGAAAACTTGACAAGTTTTGTAGTATAACAACCTTTCTAGTCCATGACAAGCCATTCATAATAGTACAAGTGTATGAGTTTCAAACATGTTACAAGAGGGTTGTTTCCAAATTCCAATATAAGCTCCATTTTACAACAATATTTTAATGGGCATTAATTATATAAAGGGAAAAGTTTATTACTTAGTAGGGGTAATAGTAGTAAATTGAATTAAAAACACTTTTATTAGATTTTCTTTGCTAGATTATTTTGTTCATGAGAACACTTCCATATTTGCATTTGTATTTCTAGACTTGTGTACAACTCCAGTGATGCAATTCAATTCAAGGTTTGTCATGCAAGTTTTATCAAAGTCATATTAATCGATGCAGACATGAAAACAGACCTTATGATCATAACAAATATGATTAAATGAATAGATTATCTCCCACCTTAATATTTAAGCTGTTGCATAAGGTCTACCAATTATCATGATTCTTTTTATGCCAAACTTTTGTGGATCACTAATCATTCACACTTGTGAACCAATATTATATTGTAAGGATATGATATTATTTCATATGTATTTAACCTCCTAATTTATTGTTTGATGTCCTTAAATTGACATACTCAACACAATGGCAACTTCTACATCAACCATCTTTAAACAATCCCATGTGATTGCATTGGCTGCTAGTAGATTTTTAACTTATAGATAGCCTATCAAGACTTAATGGGACTTCGTCGATCCTTTCCCTTAGTTGGAGACTTTCTTTTCTAGAGAAAAAAACATGAGATTAAGGGACATGAATAATCCCAACCTCATTCACCTATAACGGTCATCTTATTTGAAGATGCAATTCTCCCAAGTTTATTTTGTGGTTTATTAAGACATATGATCTTAATATTAACAAGGAGAGTGTTAATGAAAATTGTAAGTTGACGTTTATCTAACAATCTCTCATTTTATTGCAATGTTATGATTATATGATAATGGTTGTCTGGCCTTAATAACGTGACGCATTTTTACACTAATATATCCAATATCTTAAAATTGACTTTAAGCTAGTTAAAGATTTATTTATGGTATTTTAGCCTCAAGGAAAACGATCACTTTCCTAGATACCAATTGACTTGGAAACTGTGATCCTAAAAGGTTGTCATATGAGGGAAAATAATATTGAAATAAATGTAAATTTTATAGGATTCTAAGTCCAACAAGATGTGTCTTATGACAACATTTTTTCAACTTGCAACTATATTTAGAATTGTTAGATATAAAGAATCTTCGAGAAACGTGTTATAGTAGAATAAATGCATAGTATGGATGTACCAAAACTCATTCAAGCAAAATCTACATAAATGAGGGGTGCTAAAAAAAACAACATTATGTAATATCTTTACTACTAAAGCTTCCACTCTAGACAATAAAAGAGTCACTACTAATTAGTAGAAACAATTAACTATATTCAAATTTATATGTTGTTGCAAGTATACAGTGCATGTGCTTTCTATTACTCATCATGCACCAACAAATCTTATTTATGAAACCTTGCATGTATTTACATTTTTTGCAAGCATGGATCTATTCAACATTTTAAAGCATTTTTTATCACTATAATGAGTTGATGACTTTGGAGATATATATTATCTACATATGTAATTATTTTTTACATGTGTACTTGTTAAAAAGTGAAGTTTATTACATATGTTATTTGTTTATTTCCATATGTTATTGCTTCCTATGTTTGTAATTTTGGCATACATATGTGATTATTTCCCACATGTGTACTTGTTAAGAAGTGATTATTATTTACATACTTTATTTATTTATTTTCATATGTTATTGCTTCCTATGTTTGTACTTTTGGCATAATATATTAGGATAAAAGACATTTTTGGATCCAATGTTTTTTTAACATTCTTAGAGTGGGGTGCATTGCAAAAAAAATGTTCTTTAAGATAATAGTTTATTTGTTTATAAAGGGCTATGCCTTTGGACTATATCATACAGTGTTTTATACTATTCTAATAATAACTACAATTTCCGACAACAAGAAATTATTCTATGTTGGTGAGTGTTACCTAAAAAAGGTGCTAGTGAAACGACAGTAAATTAGAAATGGATGGATGGTATCCTCCGCTTTGATTCAATAAATGATGGGGTACAAAATAGCTAGGTCTTTTAGCATTTCTAAAAAGAATGTTAGATGTTTTCTCTGTGCTAAGAATTTTCATCCAACAAGAGCATTGATCTATGTATCTACATTAATTGTAAAGTTGTAAACCACATGTATCAATTCATGTCAAGGTTGCAAGTGGAGCAAATATTTTTTGTAAAAGGACAAAATTAATCACTTTTCTCTTCCTAATATATAAATTGACCTTATTTAGTTGACAGTGCATATATCACTAAAATACATGAAAAAAAATGAATTTATGTAGTAAAATATATCAACCTAAAAGGGGCTTCTTTAACCTTCATGTTACACCACTGGCAGAGTTTGCACATTCCAGTTCTTCATCATTGTCTTTTGTAGGCTGGGGTATCCTACCACATTTATTTACAAACATTTGCATCATTTTCTCGCCAAGTCAGCCAGAGAATGAACCAAGTACAAACTCTATTGTAAATGATCTAAGCACAAACTCTATTGTGAATTATCTAAGCACAAACTCAAGGTTTCTTAAACATAAGCTCTTCCATTCACAATGATCCAAGTACAAACTCGTGAGTTTTTGGGACATAAGTACTTCCATTCACAATAGAGTTGGCACTTGGATCATTCTTTGGTTGACTCATCTAGAGAATATGCAAGTAAAAACTAGTAAGTAAAGAAGTGGTAGGCTTTCTAGATTATGTTTGTGTTTCATAATCACTCTAGAAGTGCCACAATTAAAGTAAAATTCTGACTCAACAAGATCAAGAATACAATGAAAGCAAATGACAGAACACATACAAGGCCATGTCCTATCATGCATATCAATTGGTTGAATTGAGGAATATCCACTGATGATCTTTGGATAAAAGAATTGTTGTTAGAAGAAGCAATCTGACACAAAGAACTGTGCAGGTGACTGCTGATAGAAGAAAACAACTTGGAGCAACCACCACAATCCCACTTTGTGGAAATTGTGAAAATTGTTATGTGGTTGAATCAATAATTAAAATATGTACAAAGCATTGAAAAACTAGGACTATCCAACTGCAGAAGGTGCCCTCGATGGTTTCAATGCTTGTTAAAATGCCAAATTAGGGAGGCGTTGATATTGAATCTCTGCTACAAAAGAACAATTACAGATAAATATGATTAATCAATCTCCACCCCAAATGAACTTGTAGATGTTCTTACTTATTGCTCCACCAATCAACTTGCTTTGATTACGAATAGGAATGTCTTTTAGCAGTTGTTCTTGAGAATTGAGATCACCTTCCTATTAGCAAAATGAAAACACTAGGAAGGATTAGCACAACGGTATAAAAATTAACCCCTGAAAACAATTCCAGTTGCAACCATCAATTTAAATGTTCAAAACAATGCAGAAATTAAAGATAAATTATGTCCAATTCAATGTTTGATGAAACAAAACAATAATCAAAATCTGAAACTTACAAGATGAGAATAAACTTGGGCAAGAGAGAGCACTGTAGGATAGCGATCCAAAACTGCAAGTGCAACATCTTCTGTCACTTGTGGTACCTGTATCATGATATACATAGACTAAGATGCAGATTTTGGCTTCAGTATAGCTCAAAATTATTTATTACCCTTAAACTTCTGGAAAACCATATATCACCTGCATTAACTGTACACCAAATACATCACTCACGGTCTCCTTCTCGAGATCATGACACTTGTTGACAAATTTATCATAACTCATGCATGCCTTGTCTTTTTCGTTTTTATCCATGCAATCCACCATATTATAGTAATCTGCTATGGCATGTGTCAGATTACCATATTTTCTTACTGTGTCTGCTAAGTCTCTGGTTCTTTGAACATCAAACCCTTCAAGAATCTCTGTCGTGAAAGCCCTACACATATAACAGTTACGATATTTAAAACAAACTGAAAAAAATTCAAGAAAAACAACAGATCAATACTGTTTCTCAAATAAATAATTAACAGTTCGTAAATAAAATAGCTTACGCAGATTTAATGCTTTCAGATGCATCTGTAAGATTCACATCACCTTCAATCAGGTAAATCAATTTCTGGATTCCACACCTCTGTAGGAAAGCAGGTTAGATTAGAAAATTACATACCTAGTCCACAAGTATTGCATTTTTGTAAATTTATATTGTAAATTTATATCCCTCCAGTTTTGTTCTCAACACAGAGCACATCTATAATGAAAATTTCAGTAAAGAGTAAATAAACAAAAAAAATGTTTGGGGTGCATTAAAAGAGGCAAATAGCAGTCTTCAGTATTTATTTAAAGCAGATTTAGCAAGTCTATAACTGGAGGCTTCAAAGCTTTAGAGGAGGCATATTTGAAGGCTGCTACAGTACACTTGACAAAGGTATAATCTGCAGATTTGGAGGTCGCTTGTATCTGCAGATTTAGCATCATATTAAAAACAGCCATGTAAGTGCAGATAGGTCGAGTTATTCAAGCATACTTAGCAGAATTTGCGGGCAGGTTTGCCCTCAACTCCAAGTCTTAATTTGGCATGAGTTCTATCTTAAGTAGCTAGGAGGAGCAAATCAGCTCAAGGAGCTATCTTTGGCCTACATCTCTTCACTTCTATTCTTAATTTCAAATATTTTTTGCAATGCTCCAGGAGCCTATTATTTTACAGGAGATTTGCTTTGAGTCTCTTGCTTTCCACCCCTTTTTCTTGGTTGTAGTAATTGTGAGAGGACATAGTCGTCATTGAGAGGTAGAGAGTGCTTGCCTTGTATCCACGTAAGTGCATCCCTTGATACTCGTGTGTGAAGGTGCTTCAGAAGTCATTGAATTTCCACTGGAGCTCTTGTAGGTGAAACCAATATTCCCCAAACTTCGTGCCTACAACTTTGGAACTAAAGGTAACATATCTTCAGTGGCTACACCTCAGTGTTGATTTTGTTTTCTTGCAGTACTTTAGTCTCTTGAATTGATAAAGGTAGGAAGTACACTCTCTTAGTTAATTTTCTACACTCCACAGACCTTAGGATTCAAAGCACTAGGTCACTATTTGTAACTGTGTCATTACACTTGATGTTTATTACCTTTCTGCACACAGATCTGTCTTTTAGCAGCAGGTTTTTGGGCTCTTATAGGAGATTTACATGTTCACAAGGTGAGCAATCGTCCCCAGCTTTGCTTGTTGTTTTAGTGTATTTTATTGTACATTACAGGTCTGATATATCAAATTACAGCAAGCTTTATCACAATTTCAGCAGGCATTTTGCAGTCCTTAGGGTTGAAACTTCACTCAAAGGTTGCATAGGGATTCCCCTTTTGTTGGTTGTGGAGCCTAATTATCTTCCTGATTCAGGAATCTTGTTTCAGCCACGTTCCATGGGGGGGCGAAAAATTTTGGAGGCCCCTCCCCCATGGCGGGGGTTCCGGGGCAGCACCCTCAAAGAGAAATTTTTGGGAAAATTGTCTTGTAAAATATTGCAATTTCTTAGTCAATCTGGACCGTTCATTATAAGGTCACAGATCTGATGATAGAGAGTGCCATGTGTGACAAACCTTTTGCTACTATGGTGGTTGTGTACCACTGGCGGAGACTGTGTTTGGACAGTAGTTGTGTACTACTATGGAAAGATACCTCCCTAGTTAAGAGGGAGTGTTGATGTTTCAGCATCGGGCGAAACTTCTCCTAGATTGGGCTGCAGACCAAGGGAGATAGGATACATTTATCATAAAGGTGCACTTGTGGTAAATGGGCCCAGATGTAGTCCTTCCTTGATCATGACAAGGAATAATATGGACTCGAGGTGCTTGAGGTGTTTTCCACGTGTCAGTTAGCATCATGCTAACATTCATTCGCGGAGGTGTACCTATGGTGAACAACCTTGGTTGAGAATGTCTCCCTCGTTGAGAGGGAGTGTTGATGTTTGGACAACATCAGGAATACATTCTTCCAGATATATATATATATATATATATATATATATATATATGACATGATCTTTATAATACAACGTATAAATATACTTAATAAATAACTAGTTACTTATTATCCAAGGGACACATCCTTTCATGGATGGTCACCATATGTTCTATATATATGGAACTCTCATCATTGTAATAATATATCAATCTATTATAATCATTTTATCTTAGCATTTTCTATTGTACTCGTGTCTCTGTGCATGGTTATTCTTCTTGTAATCTTGGTTAGTACTAATGCTATTGTTCATGGTTTATGCTTCAGTTCATGTAAATTTGTAAAAATATTGAATGTAATTGAACAACATTAAACTCCAACACATCTCTCGCCAAGGAGGTCCAGGTGGGTGGCAAGAAATTTTGGAGCCCTGCTCCGCCACCCCGGTAGGGGTTCGAAGGCAGCACCCCTGAAGAGAATTTTTTGGGAAAATTGCCTTGTAAAATATTGTAATTTCGTAGTCAATCTGGATCGTTCATTATAAGGTCGCAAATCTGATGGTAGAAGTTATGTTAGATTTTTTTGCCCTAGAAGGCAACCCTCTTTTATGAGGGAATTGTATTGCGGCTATGTATGTGAGTAAATAATGTATTCTGAGACAGGAGAGTGTGAGAGAAAGAAGAGGAAGTAACAACAGGTATGTTGTCGGTTGTGTTATCCCCCACTTTTAGGGATAACTAGGAGATCATGTCTCGAGGCCCACAGGTCCTCGACATGGAGTACCGAGAGCCGGATCGACTTTAGCATGGCCCTGGAGGGCCCACCTTTTCTTCATTTCAGCACCTCTATCTTGTCAACAGCAGCAGCATCCATCACCATCGGATTGGTCTTGTGTCAGAGATGGCTCTTGCTCCATGAGGTAATGAGTCTGGGTATCATGGTATGTGTCACTTTGATCATCAAAACCTTTGAATATGTGCATCTCTTTCCTTTTATTTCTAATAAATGCTTGGATCTTACGCTTGCCCACTTGACCATGTCTGGGGGGATTGACAGGATGCCCTAGTAAGCATGTGCCCATAGGTTTTGGTTTTCCACTGGGGAGGGCTTCTAAAAAGCCATCGTCCGCTCCCATCATAAACACCACTTTTTCATCTTTCTTCCCACCCATCTACCCCTTGCACTTGTCCGGGCAATGGGTTGACCTATTTAAATGATTGCACCTTACCTCGTGGGAAGAAGGGACTAAAGGCCTAGAAGGTAAAAGCAAGCTCGCAAAAGATAAAAGCCTAAGAATAAAACCTCGAGATGCTTCGCCCAGGGATCCCCGAGAAAGCAATAAAAGGCTTCTCAGCAAGAAACAAGAGGGACCCGTAAAAATAACAAAACAAGACCTGGTCAGAGTATAGGGGGTCTCATCACGAGCCAGCCTATTAGGTCCATGGGTACCTAGTAGTATGACATTACCACCATCTGGTTACCATGCCAAGGTAGTGACTCTTGGTTGCATTGCCAAGGGAAAGGGGGTCTCATCACGAGCCAGCCTTCTCATTTCTGCAAAAGTACTTGCGGTTAACATTGTCACCACTGGTCACCACGCCAGGGCAGTGTCCCCTGATTAGCCTCTTGAAGAAAAATCCATAAAGAATAAAAGAATAAAGGCATGGGCTTGGAAAGATTTGCATCTAGGACAGGTGCAGCTCGCCTTCTACAAAGGCACCTACAGGTAAAACCCCGCATCCTTTTATCCCACTGTACCCACTTGCTAGGACATCCCTTGACCACCTCACCCACTTACATGGCCCCGATGAGCTCTCTTCCGGAAACTTTCATTTTCCAGTGGACACTAGCCCAATAGGATGCCCTGTCATTTTCTCCAAACTTGTATTGCAGGCTCGTGTAATGTCTTTGAGCTTTTAACTGATGTATTAGGGATTTTATGCACATTTTTAATAATATTGATGATGAGATGTGATTGGCATTGCTATGATCCCTGTGACTTATGAGCCCATGGAGGGCGTAGCTGTTGATGTGCAGGATCATGCCCGACGGACAGGTACCATATTGGACCAGTACACATGGTGAGATGATCAGTTCAGACCTCCATGGGGCTGAAGAGCCCATCAAATGGATGTTCAGATCCCATCAGGGGGCAGAGACAGGACAGAGATGGATCAGGGGCTTTGCACCGGAGAAGAGGAGGACGTTCCACCAAAGGCACCCTAGCAGAGCTTGACCAAGGAGGGTTGTACCCTCTCCACTAGAGCGTTGGCCTTGGAAGGCCTAGGACGTCACCCTTGATGATCATGATATCATCCATCCTAATGGACGTCTTGGGAGGCAGATTTGGCAGTATTGGCACGTGTGGCAGGCTGGAGAAGCCCAAGGAGGGCTAACGTTTTGCTCCAGGATGTTGCATCTGCCCTAGAAGGGGCTAACGTTTTGCTCCAGGATGTTGCATCTGCCCTAGAAGGGGCTAATGTCTCCCTCAAAGGGGCATGACATCTCTCTTTAGCTTGATTAGGGTTTAATTTTGGTCATTTAATGTAAAACAATATGATTCTTAGTATTTTGGCCTTGTCGGCCTTTTCATGACCTAAAATGTAAAATTAGGTCATGGTACAGTATATATTGAGGGCTTTTACTCTCATTTTTTGGATCATCTATGACTCACTCATTAGTGAGGTCTGAAATTGGCGCTACACTTGGGTTCTTTGGCTGAAATTGTGAGGCGCACTTGTTGAAGGAAGGCATTTTGGATCTATTTTGGCATTTTTGGCATATTTCTTGGTGGAAGGTGTTACAACTAGGGTTTGCTATGATGTCTCTTGGTGAAATGTAAATGAATTTCTGCAAAACTTCTTAATTGAATGGTTGTATTGTTATTTCTTGCATTTATTGTTATAAATTTGTTGAATAAACCCTAGGTGACAAGCACACATCATTGGTCCTTGTCTCATGTCCCCGTCAAGAATTTTCAGCCATTTTTTGAAGAGAGAAAGAGCCTAGCCTTAGCTACACTCTTTCCCCACCTTCTCTTGCTAGTCATTTTACCTTTTTTGAGCTAAGAAGGAGAAGACGTCTCAAGGCCTAGTTCCCCTACACCTTGAAGAGTCGTTTTTCCCCTAGGGTTTGCTGGTAAGGCCTTGCCATAGCAACACGTTGCCTTCGTCTTAGTCTTAAGCCATTTTTCAGAGCTAGCCGTTTTTGCCATTGACCTGAGGAAGGAGGAGAGAGCACTAAGGCCTAGTTCCCCTACACCAAAGTGAGCCTCTCTCCCCAAGGGTTTTTGTCCTTGAGGCCTTGCTATAGCAACAACTCAAGGCTTAATCCTCCAGTCCTTAGCCTTATTATCTTCCTTGATCCTTCAGCTCTTGCGTCCTCACTTTGACTCCATTAACCCTAGGAAACGCACTAATCTAAGACCGAGCCTGTGAGTATTATGATCAAAACCACTCTCAATACTTTGAATGAAACCCTAACTATTCTAACCCTAGCCTAGGACTAACCCTACTAACTAAGTGTTGTTGTCATCTTTTTCTATAAACCATCATTGTGCAGCTAATGTTTCACTTTTAAGCAATTGAATGGTTGATTTAAGGGCATTACTTGAATGAAGTGTTGATTATCACATCGAATGCCACCTTTTCTCAACATTTATTGAAGAAGTGACATTTGCTATCATTGTTATTTCATAAACATTGACTTCATTAAAATTTATTATTCAATTGCTTCTATGTATCAGATAGTCATTATTATATGAAGTACTAACCAAGTGAGCAAGCTTGCATATATCAGTTTCTTGTTGCTTTGTCTTAGGCAGGTGTATCTCTCTTTTGGGTTATACTTTATTATTGGTTGTTAGCCGGACTATCTGCTTGGTGGTGACTTGTGAGGGGGAAAACTTATCTTTGTCTTACAATCCTTTGCCTTCTCAAAACCCCAGGTCACCAGGGACGTCTCCCCTGGGCCTTACCTCCCTAAGCAGAAAGAACCATCCCATTGAGGTGACATTGGGTGGGATTGGTTCCAGTTACGCCAATTTGCCTCTTCAATCTCTAGCCTTTATCCTTACTACAAATTGTGCGATAACAAGTTGTATCCCTTCATTTGTTGGATAATAATTAAGGACCTGAAAATTTCTCTGGTGGACGTAGCCCACACTGGGCAAACCACGTATATCTGTGTCTCTATTGTGTTGTGTATCTTTTGTGTTTTATTTCCACATTTGTTTTATTTTATTGCTCTACGATCCTGTTTTTCTAACACCCTTTGTGGCTAGCAAGTACTAAACCAAATTGCAGGAATATTGTACGAGGTGACATTGTGCACTCTCCAGTTACAATGGAACCCTTCCAATTTCAAGTGCTAACAGAGCCCATGGTGGTAACCAAGTGGGACGATGGTGTTTTGAGACACCTTTAAACAACGAAGAGCATTGTTGTGCACTTCAAATGAGACTAAAGACTCACCAATAAATAGGTTTAGGGTTTACTCCTAGGATCCCGAAAGGGTGGGACCACCACAATACCCACTAAAGTGCTTAGTCGTAAATGAAAGGGTAACCAAGGTGGTTGGTCATAAACAAAAGGGTCATCAAGCGGTCCCAAAAGTACAAAAAACCCTCAATTTGAGTTTGTTGAAATATTGTAACTGCGAAGAATATTCTAATTATAATTGAGTTATTATTATATAGATCAATCCCCTTTTGTGGATTGATCATGTCGGGACTTATGTATGACCAAATCCCCTTTTGTGGATTGGTCAAACCCTAGTTAAATGATGCTAATTGAGAAGTTGGCCCCTAGGGCTAATTAAAGTGGTTTTAGCCACTAATTGAAGAAGTTGGCCCAACGTGGTGAAGAGACACAACCCTAGCACTCCTCGGCTAGTATAAATAAGAGAGGATAGTGCCTCATTCACTCACTCACTCAAGTCACTCATCTAGTGCGCAAGTTTGAAGGAAGTTGCAGTTAGAAGAAGGAGAAGAGAGAGGCGCATTGCTCAGTCTTGGATATTCTCTAGTGTTTGGTCTTTTATTTGAATGTTGTGTACCTTATGATTGTGTTTCTCTCAGTGATCATGTTTATGCTATTATTGTCTAGTAAATTGAAAAGAACTTAATAGCAGCTCTAAATTTAAGATGGTTTCAGAGCTTGACTGAATAGAGCACCTTTCACTAGGTAACCAAAAACGTCATTGTTGTCATGCAAGAAAATTAGGGCTTTTCGTTGGAAGGGAATTTCAGCCTAAAAACCATCTAGGGAAGTGTGCCCTAGCCTAGCGAACTCATTGGCAGCTTGAGCACACATTTTCAATGGACAGAACCTCTGGAAAGTAAAACCCTAGTTTTGACTGGTACTAGAAAACCAGAAAACCAGGAAACCAGAACTAGTAATAGAAGTACTAGTCCAGATTTGCGCAAGTCCAATTTCAAGGGGTAAAATTTGGATTTTCTGAAAACAGACTGCACCAGCCTACTCGCCTCAACCCAGCGCAGCTCCTGGTAAGTTCAGATTCAATTTCTGAGCACTTTCAATTTTTTATCATTTTTCCAACTCCAAGTCAAGATGTCTGCAAGCACCAAGCTTGTTGACAAGTTAGGTGTGGAAAACATTTGTGCCTGGAAGTATAGGATTGCACTCATTCTTGAAGAGAATGACCATGCAAAATACATAAAGGAAAATGTACCAGAACCCAAAGAAGATGCAGTTAAAGCAAAGTACAAGAAGGATATGGTTAGGGCCAAAAGAAGCATTGCATACTCTATTAAAGATCACTTGATCCCTCAAGTGTCTTCAAAAGATACTCCAAAAGAAATATTTGATGCCCTAACCAGAAGGTATGAAGGAAAGAACATTAACCGGAAGATGAACTTGAGAAATCAACTCAAGAATACGAAGATGCAGAAAGGAGAAATTGTTCAAGACTATTTCTCTAGGATTACTCATTTCAAAGAACAGTCAGAAGCAATTGGAGATATCTTGGATGAAAATAAACTCATCATGACAACTCTAAATGGTCTCACGAGAACTTTGGATGCCTTCATCCAAACTATTTGTGCCAGAAAGGAAAAACTACAATTTGACAGTCTTTGGGAAGAATGTGTTCAAGAAGAAGCAAGAGTAGCTAACCGAGAAGCAGTACTATTAAGGGATGAAGACCAAGCCCTAGCTGCTCATGCTAAAGAGAAGGTCTCATTCCCAAAAGGAGACCCACCTACATAAAGAATCTCACTTCCCAAGGAGATTCACCCATTTACATAAAGAATCTCACCCTCCAAGGAGATTCCAGAAATTTTAGAAGGGTCAAAGAAGAGAAAAAGATGTATCTTCTTATTGGTGTTATCATTGTGATAAAATGGGACATATTGCTAAGAATTGTCCAACTAGAAGAGAAGAATACAAGAAAATAAATAACAAAAGACATCATCCCCATGCAGCTGAAGATGATGAGCCACCCACAAAGATGATTAAAGAAGAGATTGAAGACTATGTCTTATTTTTTGCCCTCTCGGGATCTGTGACACATGGAGAGGATACTTGGCTCATAGACAATGGTGCTTCTAAGCACATGACAGGTCAGAGAGACATTCTCTCTAGCCTTACAGAAAAGAACTTTCCCCAGAAAACTACACTTGGAGATGATGACCAGTACCCTATCAAAGGAGTGGAAGAATCCACCTAAAAACCTGATTCATGGACACCGATGAAGATGAAGGATGTACTATATGTACCAAGTTTGACAAAGAACTTACTTTCTATCTCAGCTTTAGATAAGAAAGGTTTCAGGGTTGCATTCATAGATGGTGAAGTTCTCATGTGGCCTAAAGGAAAAACCATAGAAGATGCAATTGTCATTGGAACAGAAGAAGGTGGCCTATATAAGTTAAAAGGTCACTCAGATGCAGCCTTGACTCACTCCACTGAGAGTCCATGTGAGCTTTGACATCAACAACAAAGCCTTACCATATGTGAGCAAGGTAGTTACAGGTCTACCAGAATTCAAGGTTGATCATGAAGGTGTGTGCAAGGGATGTGCACAAGGAAAGAACATAAAGAATCATTTCCTGAAGAGCGACAGTAAAGCAGAAGGAATCTTGGAGCTCATCCACTCAGATGTATGTGGCCCAATGCCATCAACCTCTCTTAGTGGGTATGTATACTATGTGTCATTTATTGATGATTATTCTCACAAGACTTGGGTTTATTTCTTGAAATCAAAAGATGAAGTATTTAGAAAATTCAAGGAATTCAAAGCCTTGATAGAAAATCTCTCCGAAAGAAAAATCAAGATACTCAGGTCAAATAATGGAGGAGAATACACCTCAAAAGAATTTGTAAGCTTTTGCAGAGATGTCGGGGTTAAGAGGGAGCTCACCACTCCCTATAATCCTCAACAAAATGGTATAGTAGAAAGAAAGAATGGAACAATAATGGAAGCAGTGAAGACTATGATCCACGATCAAGATCTTCCAATGCACTTATGGGCTGAAGCAACAACAACAACAGTTTATGTCCAGAACGTTGAATTTTCTCTATGCTTAGCTCATGCACATGTAGTTTATTTCATTTAGCATGTACTTGAACCATAAACAATGCAGCAACACCATACACAAGTGTTGTAATAACCAAGATCACAAGAAGAATAGCCATGCACAGGAACACAGGAAGTATCATGGGGAAACCCTTCTAAAACAAGGGAAAAACCCAGCAATCCTTTGCTATATTCTCAAGAGAAGATCCCCCAACACCATAGACATAGCACACAAAAGGGTGCTTACCAAAACCTAGAACCTAGCGCCCAAGAGAGGTGCACACTTCAGTTGTACATGCACTTGCTAAAATTCTGAGTTTGCATGTGAGAGTGTGTAATCCTCAATGGGGATTCACCTTTATTTATACAACAACTGACACAGCAAAAGGTGTGTCAATTGGCACAATAGGGTTGACCTCAATAACTCAATAATATAATTAATCATTACACAAATATTAATTATCTTTCACATATGGTGGGGCCGACTTGTACCCTTTACATCACAAATTAGGGTTACAAGCAAACCTTACTCTCAAACAATATAGCAAGGATCTCACACGTCCACTAGTGCTCAGCCACTAGGGACACGTCCACCTGTGCTCTGCCACAGGGACGTCCTACACAGGAGTACCATCTGGAGTACCATCTCAAGCCGACTCAACTAAGTCCATAGGAGTAAAAGGCAAGAGACCATCTCAAGCTGACTCAACTCAGTCCAAAGGAGTACAAAGCAAGAGACCATCTCAAGTCATCTCAACTCAGTCCAGAGGAGTAGACAAGAGACCACACATCATAACAACTCAATACAGAGTCTGACGCACACCCATCATATGGGCACACCCAACACTTGGGCTTCCTCACACAGATGTCTCAACTCAGTCCAGAGGAGAACGATCTGGAGGATGTCTCATGAAGTTGCAATCAACAACACTCCCTCTCAGCTAGGGAGGCATTCTCCACCAAGCCAAGTCTCTCACGAAAGTACTCGAACTTTGTCTTGGCAAGCGGTTTGGTGAAGACATCTGCAACCTGCTCATGTGTAGAAAGGTATTGCACGTGTACTGCTTTCCTCTACACCATATCTCTGATATAATGGTATTTGATCTCAAATGTGTTTCGATTTATTGTGAAACACAAGATTCTGTTAGAGCTTCACACAGCTCAGGTTATCGCAATGGATAACAGTGGAACCCATCTCATGACCAAATAAATCTGCAAGGAGCTTGTGAAGCCACACTGATTCATGAACTGCCACACATAACGCTATGTACTCTGCTTCTACGGTACTCAAAGCCACAGAGCTTTGTTTCCTACTGTACCAGGAAACCATGGCAGATCCCAAGGTAAAACAACAACCAAATGTGCTTTTCCGGTCCACTGCGCTCCCTGCCCAATCTGCATCGGCAAATCCCTGCAATCTCATGTCTACATCGGAGGCATATCTCAGGCCATATCCAACTGTGCCTCGTAGATATCTCAACACATGCTTCGCTGCTATCCAGTGAGTCTGTCTCTACTGACTCATAAACTGACTGAGTACGTTCACTGCATAGGATATATCAAGTCTGGTGTTAACCAGATACATCAATGATCCAATCAGTTGTCAGTATAGATGTGGATCAATCTCGCCTGAATCAGTAGAAGCCTCAGTCATTTTCTTCAGATCCATCACCATCGATGTAGGCATGGACTCGCAGTCTGTCATACCGAATTTCTTCAATATCTCCAATGTATATTTTCCTTGACTCAGGAAAATCTCATCAGTCCTTTGCCATACTTTCAGTCCCAAGAAGTAGTGCATCATACCCAGATCCTTCATCTCGAATTCAGAAGTCAATGCACGCTTGCATTGAGCAATAAGACTTTCTGAAGCGGTGAGGAATAAATCATCAACATACAGGACCAAAATCAGGCACTCATCACCAACAATATGATAATATAGGTTTGGATCAGCAACAATCTTGCTGAAGCCCAAACTCATCAAGAATCCATCTATCTTCTCGTACCAAGCACGAGGTGCCTGCTTTAGTCCGTACAGGGCTTTCTTCAACCTACACACATGAGATTTCTACTCATGTATCACGAATCCATTTGGCTACTCGATGTAAAACTCTTCCTCAATCTCACCATTGAGAAAGAATGTCTTTACATCCATCTGA
Organism: Picea engelmannii; assembly: GCA_009831015.1. Taxonomy (NCBI): domain Eukaryota; kingdom Viridiplantae; phylum Streptophyta; class Pinopsida; order Pinales; family Pinaceae; genus Picea; species Picea engelmannii. Next base: position 1,956,687 of record ML776959.1, read on the forward strand.
TGTAGTCTCCAACCCATGGATGTAGCTAGGGCAATGATCGTATGGATGGAAGTGTATCGGGCTACTGGAGCAAATGTTTCCTCATAATCAATTCCCTCCACCTGAGAGAATCCTCTAGCCACAAATCTCGCTTTGTACTTCTCGACACTTCCATCACTTGCATGCTTGATCTTATACATCCCACTTGGAAGTCACTACAAACTTCCCTTCCGGTCTCGGAACAATATCCCACACATCATTCTTCATGATGGATTGATACTCTTTTGCCATGGCATCTTGCCAAACCTGCTAACCTGTTGCTTCTCCATGACAAGAAGGCTCAGTATCAATGATGTGGCTCATGGTTGAAATGTAGCTCGAAAATCTTTATGGTCTCTTGCTCTCTCGAAATGTGCCTCGAGGAGTTGCATGTCCCTCTGCCTCCTGCAGAGTCTGTCAAGCCTAGGCAAGCCTTTTATGGCCTACTGCAATGTCTCTGGGAACACCAATTATAGCTACTGGATCAGTTGGATCAATGATTGTCTCCCTCTGAACTATTGAAGGGGGAGAAGGTATTGTTTCGCTGTCAATATCCATCTGAGATTCTCTAGATCTTCGAAAGGCTATCTCTTCCTCAAAGATGACATCTCTGCTCACCTCAATTTATCTCTGACCGAGAATGTAGATTCGGTATGCCTTTGAAGATTCATTGTACCCCACAAATGTACCATTTCTACCTAAAGGGTCTAGCTTCGTCCTCTTCTCCTTGGGTACATGAAAGTATACTGGACACCCAAATATCCTGAAGTGTCCAACCTCAGGCTTCACTCCGGTGAAAGCTTCTTCGAGAGTCATGTTCTTCAAAATCTGATGAGGACTCATGTTCTGAACATACTACTGTCATGGATGCTTCTGCCCACAGAATCATAGGTAGATTTTGATCATGTATCATCGCTTTGGTTGCCTCAATGATGGTTTTGTTCTTCCTCTCTGCAACCTCATTTTGTTGAGGGTTATAAGGAATGGTGTACTCCCTCTTGATCCTTGCCTCAATACAGAAATTACTGAGATCCCTAGAGGTGTACTCTCCTCCATTATCTGATCTCAGCACCTTGATCCTCCTCCTGGTCAGGTTCTCAACCTGAGCTTTAAACTCTTGAAATCTCGCAAGGACTCCATCCTTGGTCTTCAAGAAATAAATCCACGTCTTCCGAGAGTGATCATCAATGAAGAGCACATAGTACAAATATCCGTTCAAGGAAGCAACAGTCATGGGTCCACACACATCTGAATGTATCAAGTCCAAGATCCCCTTGGATCTGTTGTCACTGCTCAAGAAGGACCCCTTGACATTCTTGCCAAGAGCACAACCTCTGCAAACACCATCATGTTGAACATGTATCTCCGAAAGGTCTGTTACCATCTTCGCCAGAGCGAGAAGGGCTCTATAATGGATATGAGCAAGTCTCCTATGCCATAGCTCGCTCAAGCTGGTAGTATCATGTAACAGGCCTTGGACTGGTTGGACAGTCAACCTGTATAAGTTGTTTTCTCGAACACCAATCACTCAGGCAGCATTCATATGTGGGTTCTTGTCCCATGCAAGAACTTTTCCTTCAGAGAAGGTAGCCATGTAGCCTTCATCCTCTAAGGCAAAAACAGAGACAAGGTTCCTTTTCATCTCAGGTACATATAGTACCTCACTCAACTGAAGGGGTATGTCAGAATCTAGTTGGAATGTAGATGTTCCAACTCCTTTCACATTATATCTAGCATTGTCTCCAAGTACAACATGTAGACTAGACTCTTTCTCAACAAGGTCTGTCAGATGATCTCTATATCTAGTAATGTGTTTGGAAGCACCACTGTCAATTAGCCAAATATCACTATCAGTAGGAACCGTACCTGAGAATGTTGATATGAAGAAGAAGGCTTCATCTTTTATGTCTTCATCTCTCTGATGTGGCTCTGGGTCAACATCAACAGTGGATGCAAGTTGTCTTCATTTCTTCTTGGTAGGATAATTTCTTGCAATGTGTCAATACTTGTCACATCTGAAACACTGAAACACTGAATCTTTGAATTCCTTGTTGAAACTTTTTGTTGCCTTTCTTTGTATGAAAAGCAAGAGCATGATTGTCATCATTAGGGGAGTCTTGCACTCCTCTGACTATAAGTCTGGTTTCTTCCTGGGTGTAGTCTGTCCATAGACAATCAAATCCAGGTAGATCTGCTCTACCACTGATACTTTGAAGAAATGGTTCCCAATGTCTTGGAAGAGCATTCAGAGTAGTCAAGACAAGCTCCACGTCTAATATGGTTTCTCCAATGGCACCCATCTGATCTCCGATCTCTGAAATCTTCATGAAGAAGGTAGCAACAGTGTCATCTTTTGTCATCTTGATATGTTGAAGCTGACTCTTCAATGTAAGAGCTCTGAGGGTGTTGGTACTCGCAAACATATTATTCAATGCATCATACATCTCATAAGTTGTCTTCAAGTTGGAAATATGAGGTAGGAGATGATCTCTTACTGAATAGATGATTATCTTCCTTGCTTTGACGTCATCTTCCTTTCACTCTTCCTTCTCTTCATCGATAGTTGTTTCTAGTAGAGTCTTTTCTATCACACTCAATAGGTCATCCTCTTACAGGGTAATTTGTAATCTTGATTTCCAGGAACTGAAGTTGCTTGATCCATCAAGCCTATATTCCACCAAAGTTCAGTTCCTCATGATTTGCATATTCTTCCACAAACCCTTAACAACTAGGCTAGGAAACCTAACGACTAGGTTGGGCTAGCAACCCTAGGTTTCATTGGACTTATGACTACCAACAATAAGCCTTGAAAGTCAGAAAAACATTGCTAAGCTTGAAAAATCCTTCAATGGGCTGCAGAAACCCTAAAAATTGAAATTCTGCAGAAACCCTAGGGCCAAAAATCAAAAATTCTTGGAATTGCACTCTAAGAGTTTTTGGAGGTGCGTTGAAGGAAGCTGTACACTCCTATGCAAAAATTAGCCCCAACATTTCAATGGAAGGTGCTGAAACAAGCAAAAAGGGAGGGTCGTACTTTTTCAGAAACCCTAGAGGGTCGTACTTTTCTGCAACTGGGAGGTGACGGCTTGCTAGAAAACTTGTGCAATGATTCTTCAAGAACTCTGCTCTGATACCATGTTGAATTTTCTCTATGCTTAGCTCATGCACATGTAGTTTATTTCATTTAGCATGTACTTGAACCATAAACAATGCAGCAACATCATACACAAGTGCTGCAATAACCAAGATCAAAAGAAGAATAACCATGCACAAGAACACAAGAAGTATCTTGGGAAAACCCTTCTCAAACAAGGGAAAAACCCAACAATCCTTTGCTATATTCTCAAGAGAAGATCCCCCATCACCTTAGACCTAGCACACAAAAGGGTACTTACCAAAACCTAGAATCTAGCACGTAAGAGAGGTGCGCACTTCAGTCGTACATGCACTTGCTAAAATTCCGAGTTTACATGTGAGTGTGTAATCCTCAATGGGGATTCACCTTTATTTATACAACAACTGACACAACAAAAGGTGTGTCTATTGTTGTGTTATCGATCCACGAGGTCCAGACCCAGGATCCGCGGATCCTCGTTTTGGATCCGGATCCGGATCCCATTAGGTTCCAGGAAATTATTACTAATATCATGCATAGTTAAACAAACTTAGCATGCATTAGATTTTTAAAACTTAGTACATATGCTCTAGCCTCTTACTTACAACAATTTAAAATTCCCTATACATGCGTGATGCAGTGTTAGACATGGAACCATCACAACAGAGTGAGGGGCCAACTAAAGATCCAAGATCTCCTTTATGGCAATATGTGGAAATCCTCAGCAAAGCTACTGAGGGTGGCTCATATAAATGGAGATGCAGTGAACACAATAGCATCCGAAATGGCTCATACACTAGAGTGAAGGGCCATTTCACTGAACTAACACAAGGGTGACGATATGTCCTGGTCCAAATGATGTTGATGGCAAACCTGGACTAGGTTTAAGTCCTGCAAAAAATCAGTTTTATGCATCTTTGCAAAATGTTGTTGATAGGAGACATGCTAAAGGAAAGGTTCCTGTGCAATGATCTGCAACTAAGCCTCCAATACCATCTAGACCAGCTGTCACAACTAATAAAAGGCCTACTTTGGGACATCTTGAAGCAGCATTTAATAACCAAGGTAGAGAACTAGTTGATGAACATGTAGCTCGTTGCCTCTATGCAAATGGGCTAGCATTCAATTTGGTGCGCTCCCCTTATTCACAACAAATGATTAAGGCAGTCAATGAAGCGCCAAAAGGGTACAAGAGCCCTGGTTATGAAAAAGTCCGCACCACTTTGTTGGCTTCAGAAAAACAATCTGTGAATACACAGTTACAGTCAATCTGAGAGACATGGACTGAAACAGGGATTTCCATTGTCTCTGATGGATGGAGAGACCAAAGAAACCGGCCTTTGATTAATATTATTGCAATATGCCCCCAAGGGGCAATGTTTTTAAAGGCTATTGATTGCAGTGGAGTTTAGAAAGATGCAACATTCATTTCCACAATTCTTATTGATGCAATAGAAAGTGTAGGGTCACATAATGTTGTCCAAGTAATCACGGACAATGCACAGGTTTGTAAAGCTACAGGCTTAATTGTGGAGGTTCGGTATGATCACATATTTTGGACTCCATGTGTGGTGCATTCATTGAACCTTATGCTCACTAAGATTGGCGAGATTGGGTGGATCAATGAAATATATGTAACATCGAAGGAGATCCAAATGTTCATCACCAATCATTCCATGTCCCAAGCCATATATCAGGGTTTTGCAAAGTTGGAGCTACTCAAGGTACTCCATTTTTAATCAATATTATTTGTATTATGATTTTTTAATTTTTAAATTCTAATTGTATTTGTTTTCTAATTTAAGATTTGACTTTTCAAAACTTGTAGGTTGCCGAAACCTGTTTTGCCTCCCACACTTTAGTCATAAAGAGGCCTGTGGAGGTTAGACAAGCATTGCAGGCAATGGTCCTCGACCCTCTTTGGGAGTCGTGGAGAACTTCCTCCTCTGATAGAGGACCAAAAATCAAGTCTATCATTCTTGATGATGCATGGTGGGACAAGGTCCAATACCTTCTGCGGTTTACAAAACCAATTCTGACCATGATCAAGACATTTGACACAGATATGCCTTGTTTGGGGGAAGTCTATGAAAGCATAGATAGTATGCTAGAGAGGATAAGGGAAATTATCAAAGCCAATGATGATGATCCCCTTGAACTATTTTACCATGAAGTGAAGGACATAGTTACCAAAAGGTGGAACAAAATGACCACGCCATTACACCTTTTGGCCTATGCACTACACCCCAAGTATTATCATTCCAAAGTTTTGTCTTTACCAGGTAGAACAGCGCCAAACAAGGATTCTAAAGTGGTACAGGGATATAAGACAGCTTTGAGGAAAATCTACAGGGATGTGGGAATGGCAATGGAAGTACGTGAGGAATTTGGAGCAACTTTTTAGATCCACTAGCCATGGATGATCGGGGGCATATGGATCCTATTACATGGTGGGGCTTCCATGGTAGGGATAACATTCATCTCTCAACTCTAGCGACAACGTTGTTATCACAGGTTGCCAATTCCTCATCAGCTGAGAGGAATTGGAGTACATATGGCTTCATCCATTCAGTGAAGAGAAACAGATGGGGAGCAGGGAAGGTTGAGGATCTTGTGTATGTTCATTCCAACCTTCGCCTTCTATCACATTCCAGTCCAGAGTATAAGAAGGGTCCAAGCAGAATGTGGGATGTGGAACCTGAGATCTTTGACTTAAACATGACACTTAATGCCATGACTCACCTCAACTGTAATGTCCCTTTCCAAATAGGAGCTCCAAAAGAGGAGGCTTAATGGTCTAAACCACCCCGTTAGACTATAGCCAGGGCCAAATAGGGGTAAACAGGGCTACTAGAGGTCACTCCAGTCACAGGTGTTGTATTCGGAAAGTGACATTGAGCTAACAAGAGTTAACAGCGCTTTACTAGAGGTCACCCCAGTCACAGATGTTATATTCGGAAAGTGACATTGAGCTAACAAGAGTTAACAACGCTTTACTAGAGGTCAC
>ML776959.1:1962876-1999076 GCA_009831015.1 Picea engelmannii
ATAGTTCAGTGTATTCCAAGAGGAAGACACCAGTTGGCTGATTTCGGTGTTGAAAGACACACCCTAGTCACCGAGAAGATCATCCAGGTCTTCCATCATTCTTCAGTGCTCCCATATTCCGGGTATTATCTTTTAGTTGCTTATTGGTATTCCGGCTAAGATCCTTTTGTCTTTTGATCTAGCCGAGTGTTGTTATTCAGTCGCAGTTGCTTATTTGTATTCCGGCTAAGATCCTTTTGTCTTTTGATCTAGCCCAGTGTTGTTATTCAGTCGCAGTTGCTTATTTGTATTCCGGCTAAGATCCTTTTGTCTTTTGATCTAGCCCAGTGTTGGTATTCAGTCGCAGTTGCTTATTTATATTCCCGCTAAGATCCTTTGTATGTTGATCTAGTCAAGTATTGTCAGCATTTAGCCGCATTCGGCCATATTTGTAATCCACAGAGATATCATAATACAAACTTGCAGTCCTTTGTCGCATTTATTATTTGTATGATCATTTATATGTTGTAAACCTTTGATCCTACACACACATTAGCAGCGTTTCCTAGACTAGCCAAGTCAGGAACATTACATCAACCTACTTGAGGATGTCCAACCACCAGTGCAGACTTCTGCTACAGCTTTCAACATTCTGAGACACCCCTCATCTATTCATGATGTAGAGTTGCAATATGTAAATGATGAGGATGTAGACCCATTTCAGGATATGTAGTTGGACCTATGTACACCATCATACTAGTAGAGTGTTCAATGTTTTATGATGAGACACTCAATTTTTATTTACTATTACCCTTTTTATATGAGATGATGCATCATGATTTCAATCTACACAATTTCAAATTATCTAATGATCTCAGTTCTAATGTTGTGATTCATGAATGGTTATGATTCTTTACTTTGAATATATTTTTAAAAAAAAATTAAATATTATTATATTTTTTGTACGTGGCGTTTCCCAGCCGTATCCAGATCTTGGCTTTTCAAAAATCTGGCGAATCTGTATCCGTATCCATATCCGTATCCTAGTAACCTAGGTCTGTTGGCATAATAGGGCCTACCTCAATAACTCAATAATATAATTAATCATTACACACATATTAATTATCTTTCACATATGGTGGGCTCGACTTGTACCCTTTACATCACAAATTAGGGTTACAAGCAAATTTTACTCTCAGACAATATAGCAAGGATCTCATACGTGCACTAGTACTCAGCCACTAGGGACACATCCCCATGTGCTCAACCACAGGGACGTCCTACTCAACAGATCACTCAAGTGAGTCCATAGGAGTACCATCTAGAGTACCATCGCAAGCCGACTCAACTAAGTCCATAGGAGAACAAGGCAGGAGGCCATCTCAAGTTGACTCAACTCAGTCTAGAGGAGTAGACAAGAGACCACACGTCATAACAACTCAATACAGAGTCTGACGCACACCCATCACATGGGCACACCCAACACTTGGGCTTCCTCACACATATGTCTCAACTCAGTCCAGAGGAGAACGATCTAGAGGATGTCTCATTAAGTTGCAATCAACAACACAAAACAGATTATCCCATAGTGCACTTGGATTCAAAACCCCTGAAAGAAATGTTCTCCGGAAAGAAGCCAAAATTAAGCCATCTCAAGATATTTGGTCGTCCAGTGTTTGTACACATTCTGAAAGAAAGGACAACTAAGTTGGATCCTTCAAGAAAGAAGGGAATATGTGTTGGATACTATGAGGTCTCTAAGGCCTTTAGAATTTACATACCAGGTTACCATCATATTGAGATCAGTAGAGATGTAACCTTTGATGAAGATGCAACACTCAAGAAATCAAGAAGATGCCAGCTTGAAGAAGTATATGAAGAAGAACATGTAGCTCCTAGAGCTACAGAACTAGTGAGGGAAGTTACAGTTACCCCCGATGATGAGATTCCAGAAGATCATGATATGACAGAATCTCAAGAACCTCCCCAAATGACGATCTCTCACAAGAGAAAGCTAGCTTGGGAAAGGGAACTTATTCAAGATGGAGAGAAGTATGGTGCCTCATAAGGAACCATGAGACAAATCAAGAAACCTAAGGCATTCTCCAGTTATATGGCTTTGATGTGTGATCTCATAGAAAAGGAACCTACTTGCTTTGAAGAAGCCATTCAAAAGAAAAAATGAGTGGATGCCATGATGGAAAAATGGGTGGATGCCATGATAGAAAAACATAAAGCAAGGTTTGTAGCTCGTGGCTTTTCTCAAAAGGAAGGCATTGATTATGAAGAGACGTTTGCTCCTGTAGCCAGATACACTTCTATCAAAACAATCATAGCTCTTTCAGCCAAAATGAAGTGGAAGTTACACCATATGGATGTGAAAACAACCTTCTTAAATGGTGTCATTGAAGAAGAAGTGTATATAGAACAACCTCAAGGGTTTGAAGTTGAAGATAGAAAGACTCATGTCTGCAAGTTGAAGAAGGCTTTGTACGGGTTGAAGCAAGCTCGTAGAGCTTGGTATGGCAGAATTGACAGTTTCCTGATGAGCTTGGGTTTTACCAAGAGTAAAGTTGATTCTAACCTTTACTTCAAGGTTATGAATGATGAGCCAGTTATATTGGTGTTGTATGTGGATGACTTATTCTTAACTGGAGAAGAAAAGCTCATGACAGATTGCAAGAAGAAGCTCGATGTAGAATTTGAGATGAAAGACCTAGGCCTGATGCACTATTTCTTAGGTCTTGAAGTTTGGCAGAGCCCAGAGAAGATCTTTCTTAAACAAGGGAAGCATGCAGTTGAAATACTGAAGAGATTTGATATGTTGGAAAGTAAAGCCATGAACACACCCATGGAAGCAAAGTTGAAGCTCTTGGTTGATACTTCATCAAAATTGGTTGATGCTACTCTGCACAGACAAATTATTGTTTCGTTGATGTATCTGACAAATACCAGGCTCGATATATGCTTTGTTGTGAACACCTTGAGTCAATATCTGGTAGAGCCCAGACGTGTTCACCTTGTAGCTGCAAAACATGTGATGAGATACCTTAAGGGTACGTTGGACTTTGGTCTCTGTTATACTGGAGATCATGACTTCGGACTGGTTGGTTATACTGATTCAGATTGGGCTGGAAGTGTTTCTGATAGAAAGAGCACTTCAAGATGTTGTTTTAGTCTGGGGTCATCCATGACTTCATGGCAGAGTAAGAAGCAATCCAGTATTGCTCTCAGCAAGGCAAAAGCGGAATACATTGTTGCATGTTCCGCCAGTTGTGAAGCCATATGACTTCGAAAGTTGTTGACAGGTCTATTTGATTTGGAGATGGAAGCAACCATGATTCTATGTGATAACCTGAGTTGCATAAAGATAACGGAGAACCCAGTGTTCCATGATAAGTCGAAGCACATAGAAATCCGATATCACTACATTCGTGATATGGTGTAGAGGGGAGTTGTAAAGCTCCAATATGTTGGCACAGATGAGCAAGTTGCAGATGTGTTGACCAAGCGTCTGTCTCGTGTAAAGTTTGAACACTTTCGAGACAAGCTCGATATAGTCCGAAAGGACCTCCCTTGAAAGGGGGAGTGATGTTGATGATACTATGGTATCCTGACCAACAGTGGGTAGCTCCGTTAGGATTTTTATATCCTAGGGGATTGATCATCCCTGGACAAATCCTGAAGGTCCAATAAGGACAGTCTGTAAGAGTACCTGTGCATGTATATGCAAGATATGGTTAGTAGTGGTAGCTCCGTTAGGATTTTATAATCCTAGGGAATCTTTATGATTCCTGGGCAGATCCCGAAGGTGTGGTAAGGACGATCTGTCAGAGTACCACGTGGTAGCTCCGTTAGGATTTTATATCCTAGGGAATCTTATGATTCCTAGGCAGATCCTGAAGGTCCGATAAGGACAGTCTGTCAAAGTACCACAAAATGTTGTTGTTGCACCTGCTTCATTTTGTTGCCCTATGATGATGATGTTGTTATCTCAGCCTCGTGTTGATGATGTTGTTATCTCAGCCTCGTGCTGATGATGTTGTTGTTCCAGCCTTGTGTTGTTGATGATGTTGTTGTTCCAGCCTTGTGTTGTTGATGATGTTGTTGCTCCAGCCTCGTGTTGTTGATGATGTTGTTGTATTAGCCTCGTGTTGTTGATGATGTTGTATCAGCCTCGTGTTGTTGATGTTGTTATAGTTTTATATTAATTGATGTTGATGTTGATGTTGATGTTTCCAGCTCCATGCTGTGAACGATGATGATGATGTTATTCCAACTCCATGATGTGAAAGATGATGATGTTATTCCAGCTCCATGATGTGAAAGATGATGATGTTATTCCAGCTCCATGTTGTGAAAGATGATGATGATGATACTCCAGCTCCATGTTGTGAATGATGATGTTATTGATCATGAAAAAAACTTTCGATGATTTATAGATGTGTCAGTCAGTGTTCCAGATGTTGATGATGTCGTTGCCCTCTCTCTCTCTCTCTTCTGATGATGTTGTATTGTAGAGTAGCCTTCTTGTTAAGGGGGAGTGTTGAAATTGTTAAATTTGGCAGCATCAATAGTCATTCTCCAATGAGAGGCCATATGGGCCACCCTGAGGCTAGCTAGGGAGATTTGGAGAATCAACGAGTCTTGTGAAGTATTGACAAAAGCCAGGGGGAACGTACAGTCTTGTGAGGTATTGATGAAAGCCAGGGGGAACATACAACCTTTGTGAGTCAAACCAAAAGTCAAGATGAACGAGATACTATGTGAGTCTATTGCAAAAGTTAGGGGGAACTTACAACGTCTGTGAGCATAGAGAGTCTAGTGCAAAAGTCAAGGGGAACGTACAACCTCTGTGAGCATAGACAGACTAGTGCAAAAGTCAGGGGGAACGTACAACCTCTATGAGCCTAGTCAAGCCTTGTGAGCCATGAGCAAAAGTCAAGGCATCTAGCAAAAGTTAGGTTGAATATAAAGTTCCTATGAGCTAGAAACAAACGATATTCCTAATATTGCAAACAATATAAATGTATTGATCTAGTGCGTTGGCACGTGTAACATTATCCACCATGAAGAGAATTTTGAATTGCCTTGTAAAGAGTCGAGTTGTAACTGAAGTCTCAAGTCTAGTTGTATTTTAGAACTAAAGTGTAATGTTGAGTTGTAACTGAAGTCTTAAGTCTAGTTCTATTTTAGAACTAAAGTGTAATGTTGAGTTGCAACTGAAGTCTTAAGTCTAGTTCCATTTTAGAACTAAAGTGTAACGTTGAGTTGTAACTAAAGTCTTAAGTCTAGTTCTATTTTAGAACTAAAGTGTAATGTTGAGTTGCAACTAAAGTCTTAAGTCTAGTTCTGTTTTCGAACTAAAGTGTAATGTTGAGTTGCAACTGAAGTCTCAAGTCTAGTTCTATTTTTGAACTAAAGTATACCAGTCTCAAGTCTAGTTCTAAGTTCGAACTAAAGTATGAAGCTGAGTTATGATTAAAGCATGCAAACAGGTTACTATTTCGAGCCTCTCCTATTCCCCTCTTCAGCCTATATAAGCAAAGGTCGAACCCTCTCTTCAACACAGTTTTAATATGCAGGTTAACGGTGAAGCAATAGAGGAGCATATCAGTGATAAAGAGGCAACATACCAAAGAAGCATATCGGTGTTGTATATCAGCAATAGACGTTGCATATCAGAGGCGTATATCAACAGCATATCAGTGTTGTATATCAATAATAGAAGCAGCATATCAGAGGTGTATTTCAGCAAGGTCTCTTAGGTCTTTGTCAGGTCAGAGTCATCTTGGCAAGCTCTTTAAGAGCAGAACATTCATGGTGGATATTTGTAAGTGATCTTACATTATTAATGCAATAAAGGAATATCGTTTGTTGGGGGTTTTCTCCCTGTACAGGGTTTCCCCAAGGTATATGTGTTGTTGATGTGCATGCTTACTCATCTACATAGTTATTGCTATTCAATTATGATTTGGTATTGTTGAAGTGTATTAAGTTGGAATCAAAGTGTTGAAGAAAATAAAATAATTAATCCGCATAAGAAATGAAGCTCATAATTTAACAGAAATATTGTAACTATGAAGAATATTCTAATTATAATTGAGTTATTATTATATAGATCAATCCCCTAGACTTATGTATGACCAAATCCCCTTTTGTGGATTGGTCAAACCCTAGTTAAATGATGCTAATTGAGAAGTTGGTCCATAGGGCTAATTAAAGTGGTTTTAGCCACTAGTTGAAGAAGTCGACCCACCCTGGTGAAGAGACACAACCCTAGCGCTCCTCAACTAGTATAAATAAGAGAGGATAGCGCCTCATTCACTCACTCACTCAAGTCACTCATCTAGTGCACAAGTTTGAAGGAAGTTGCAGTTACAAGGAGAATAGAGAGGCACATTGCTCAATCTTGGATATTCTCTAGTGTTTGGTCTTTTATCTTGGCATTGTATTGGCAATCTATATTAAGAAAGTTTTCACTGGGTTTTCCCCCCATGAGGGTTTCCCAGGATAAAATGTTGTGTACCTTGTAATTGTGTTTCTCTCAGTGAAACTGCGAAACTGCTTATGCTATTATTGTCTAGTAAATTGAAAAGAACTTAATAACAGCTCTAAATTTAACAGAGTTTACATTAAATATTATCAAAAGGAAAATGGTGACACGATTCAATTTCAGCCCTTTCTTGCGTGACCCTCAATTTTAGTTTAAATTAAATATTCTCACAAGGAAAAAGGTGACACAATTCAATTTCATCACTTTCTTGCATGCCTGATTAATCACTATCCCAATCAAGCATATTTAATTTTCCTCTCAAGCTCATGTCACAAGAGGATTCGATCAAACGACAATATTTTGAGTTACTTGTTGAGTTTGATTAGTTTTGTTTCATTTTGATATATCATTGTTTCGTGTTCTCTATAGAGAGAAGAATTGCAACTACGTCAGTTATACATGAAAAAATTGAGAAAACAATCCAATAAGGATGCAAAGGAGCAAAGGTGTAGGGCAAATTTGGGACTTAGTTTTGTCATAGTTATTATTTTTCTCTTTGGTGCTAGTCGGGTTTTGTCATAGTTATTATTTTTCTATTTGTCATAGTTTTGTCGAGTTTTGGTCGCGAGGCACAGATCCGTCGAGGCACGGATACAATCGGGTCTTGCTCGCGATTGCAAAGATTCGTCGAGGGTTTTGAACAGAGTCTATTTGAGAGCCAAAGATCCAGCGAGGCAGGGATACAATCGGGTTTTGGTTGCAAAGAAGTTGTCCTGTTGAGTAGAGGATAGTCGTCCTTCGAGTTGCAGTCGGGTTTGGTGATTAGGGGAGTTCTTTGAGATCTTTCTTGTAGAGATTCGTCGAAGGTCGAGGCAGAGACCTGTCCCGTTGAAATAGAGTCGGGTTTTCATCGCAAGGTATGGATACTGTCAGGTTTTGGTCGCGAAGCACAGATCCGTCGAGCCGGGGATACAATCGGGTTTTGCTCGCAATTGCAAAGATCTGTCAACGGTTTTGAGCAGAGTCTATTCACGAGGCAGACATCCGTCGAGGCAAGGATACAGTCGGGTTTTGGTCGCGAAGAAGTCGTCCTATTGAGTAGAGGATAGTTGGCCTTCAAGCCATAGTCAAAGGTTGATACATTCGGGGTTTTGAACAAAGTCATGTCGTGTATGGGAGCTGGCAGACTCAAGAGCCAGTCAAACTTTCAATTACCTGAGCAACCATCGTTTATGCTTTGAGACATGGAGGATTCTCCTCATGCAGAAACCAGTGAATTCAACAACAGGGAACAATTTCAGTATCTTAAGATCTACAATAAAAAACAGGGATCAATTTACAGCCCCACTGATATAGCTATGGAGTCGGATTTCTCATTCTAGACATCCCAAGTAAAATAACTGCTTCGACAAATGGAATCTCTTGAAACCGAAAACAATAAGCTTTGTTCAGAGATAAACCCTCTTTCTGCTAGAGTTTCAGAGGTGGAAGGGGATAATTTATCCCTTAAGAAGATAATACATGAAAACAAAGAGCAGGAATCCCTCCACCCCCAGAACGATGTGCTACACGCAGAAATACTAGATCTTAAAAGAAAACAAGAAGAAATCAGATCCCAACAGGCCACCTTCAAACAGGAAACTGAAACACACATTAATTCATGGGCACAGGTGGTCTGTGGGAAAGATAAAATTCCCCCCCCCCCTCTTGCAACAGTTGAGGAGGTGGTGCAGGCTAAACTCGCGGAGGAGTGCACCAGAACGGAAAGGGAATTGAACCTTAAAGTAAGGGGTCTCCCCTTGCCTCATCCATCTCCAGACCCTATGGAAATGGGGACCTTGTTCCTCCAGGCCACCCTTGACATTTCCGATGTGACACTGGACAGAGCATGGCTTGGTTACGACTATACTCACTTCCTCCGGTTTAGGATGGCGACTGATCGGCATCATGTCCTTAGATATAGGAGGAAGTTGTTTTCTCTCCCCAACAGGATCTTTCTAGATGAAATTCTCAACAGAGCACAGTTTGTGGAGCTTAAACAATCCAGAGAACAAGTTATGGCGACACAGCAGGCAGAGAAATGGGCAGTCATTAGGAACCTCAAGGCAATCATTCGAGACTCCTTCCCACCTAGGTAGAAACCCCGACCGGGGGCTTCCAAATGACGGGCACGGTTGGGGGGACAACAAGGTGCAGACATATCTATCAATTGTTGGAATGGCAATGGATCTTTCTGGTCATCACCGGGTCTCTTATACGATGCTCTCGATTCAACAGACATCCTTTTCGTAACCGAGACCCACGCAAGCCCTATTCGACCTCTTCCAGACTATGCAGGATACCATTGGATTTCAGTTTGCAGGCAGGAGACGAGGAGCTCGGGTGGAATCAAAGGATCAGGTGGAGTAGCTTGTTTGACTAGGGATTCCCTCTAGAACATGGTCTATTTGGTGGTCGCAGATGAGTTTGCCAGGTTTATGTGAGTTTGGGTAAAAGTCGGAGTCACCCCTCCGAGGGACATTTACATTGCAGTCTGCTACTTCCCCCCAGCGTCTTCGCCATTTGCTATCCATAATGACTTCAACGGGGACCCCTTTATAGACTTGTACACTGGAATCACCCAGTGCTTCGTTGTTGCGGAGGTCATCCTATTGGGCGATTTCAACGCCCATAGTAGAGATCTCCAGACCCCTCTTCACAATCAATCAGAGGATATGTTTTGTACCTGGGGGATAGATCCAGAGTCACTGGGGCTTCACCGATTATCCGACGACACTTTGGGGCCCATTACAGCATATGGCCGTCACCTATTGCAGCTGGGAGAATCTCAGGAATTACTGATCTAAATGGGCTCCCTTGTTTCCCAAGTTCTCACTTCTTCACCTGTCGACCTCATGGAGGCACAAGTGTAGTTGACTATGTTCTCTCTAGCTAGAACTTAATTCCTTTTATTCGCAACTTCTCAGTTTACCCCATTCCCCTTGTCGACCATGCCCTACTTTCCTTCTGCCTTCAGTTTGACTCCCCCCCCCCTCACTCCAACAACCCCCCTCTCCCCTCAGGGCCCACCCCACACCACCTTTTGATTCGACGAAGGAGATCTGTTGATCGCCTCTTCAACTAGGGGTCAACTCCATGTACCATGAAGATATGCATCATCAAATGCAAATAAGTTGATGACTTTTTGGTTCTACAGGGCAATTTTTGCTCCAACACACAGTTTTGCAAGCAGGATTTTCGCACCCCTGCGCGGGTTTATAATGTAATAGGTCTACATGGATCATGTTAGGTCAGTTGCCTTAGGGTTTCTTCATTAGGAGAGTTCCTTTCATTGAGTGTTTTTTATCCTCAGGAGGTTAATGTGGCCTAACCAGTCGGGTTAATCTCCCTTGAGTTTTTCACTCCCACCCAATAAATCATATAAAGTGGTAAAAGGCATTCTAATGAAGTCATTCCTAGATAGCTAGTGTTTAGGAATGTTGTAAATGACCATGTAAGACAGCACACAAAATTTCGCGGAATTCCGTCAAGTCTAGCTAGGTTTTTTTTAAGTTGGAAATTAATTAATTAATTAATTCTAGGTAATTAATGTAAAACTTAAATCCCGGGATTTTTGATAGGGGTATTTGTACTCAAAAGAAATATAATGAGACCCCCCACACTCGTGGACCAAGTTTCAACTCAGTCGGACAAGTTTTGTTAGGTTTTTTGTCCACTTAGGAGTTTTTTTCGGAAAACGACGATTTTAATTGCCAAACCCAGGACATGGGCAAATGTCAATTTTGTAATAATGAGTCAAATAAGGTGAAGTAAAGTGTGAAGTTAATGAGAGGGACCCCACCTAACCCACCTCACCCTTTACCTACCCTTTACCCACTCTTTTAATTTATTATTCACCTTTTAATTATTCCCAGTTAAAGAGTACGTCCCCCTTATTACCCATGTGAAAGTTATTACTCATGTTAATTTGAGTGGTAGGCCCCTCCTTCATGAGGTGCGCCATACCTCTGCTATCCACGTCCTCTTTGGAGTGTGGCCTCCACACTCCTCCCACACGCCCTCACTCAACCCTCACGAATCCCTCTTTACCTCACACATTTGCTCAGACCTCACGTCACCCTCTACATAAATGTGGAAACATCAAGTTTGAATTTGGGTTTTCCTTTAAGTTAAAGCGTGGGGCCTCTCCTTCACCCATACACCTTCCCTATTCCATCCACGTCACCCAAGAGTGTGATACACACACTCCCCCACACTCCAAGTCAAGCTCACGCATTCCTCTTTTGACACTCATGCTCATATTGGTAACTCGTGCTTTCACTCTTGGAATGAGATGGAAACATCTCATTTGAAAGTAGAAACCTAAAGCATAAAGATGGAATTTGCCTTGGATGAAAGCGTGGACCTCCCCTCTTTAGCCAATACGCCTCTCTCAAATGGCCACTTCACTCATTCACTTCATCTTCTTTCCTTTTCCCCTCACCCTAAAAGCCTATCATCTCATTGGTTGATTTCCTCTTTGAGTTGTCTTGTCCCTTGGATGTTTGACACTTGTTGAAGATCCAAGAGGGGTCTCCTTAGCTTCTCAAGCTATTTAAAGGACCTCTCACTCCCTCATTCTACATGATTCTTCACAATATTGTTATGCTATCGAATTCTCCCCATCCCTCTCTCTCTCTCTCATTACTTTCACATTGCTTCACTAGTTTTGGCTCTTGAAGAGCTTGTAGCAGCATTGATGCTACAACCTCTTCCCATTTAATAATACAGAAATAGCTTTGGAGGAACTGTGGCGTTCAAGATTAGTCTGGATGTGCCACTTATTGTGAGGTGATATCATTTTTAAATCTTTATGTGTTTTGATCAATAGTTGCTTAAGTAAATTAGTTTACTAGGCTAGGTGAGGCAATAGTGTAGTTGCCCATCTATATATTTTGTGCATGCTTATATAATAGAAACTATGTTGTATTGTTTATGCATGCAGGATATTATCTGTTGTTCCATCTCACTTTTGGTTTAAGTTTTGCAGATCACCTCTATGAAGTTGTTGGGATAGCTTCAAGGACGAATCTACCCTCATATTCGCTTACACTTCACTAGCATTTTCTGTCTTTCTTCCTCATTCTTTCACGTTCAGTTTTGGGTATATAACATGCTTAGATTGGTCGATTTAATCATATAAAATTCTGGTTTACATAGGTACGAAATTTCTGCCTAAAAACAGAAATTTCATAACGTTTTTGAGTGTGTTGCAGCACATATCAGCAAGCAATAGCTTGCTGATTTTTGCAGATTCTCGCCGGGACAAGAGGGCATGCGGCCCAATTTCATGCACAACACACCCTCAAACAACTCCTCTCATTGTGGTAAAAGTTTATCTTCTTCTTCTCTATTATAAATCGTTGTAACGCAAGCCCAAAGGAGTTGTACCCAAGCGGTTTGTCTTCCTTTCCTTCAATCTTTACTTTGCAAGTTTAGATTAGTTTTCTTTTATGTCTTTCCTTGCTTAGTTTAGCTAGATTAGTGGTGATTTCTACATGCATGCTTAAAACTAAAATAATCTAGAGTAGATCTCACACTTAATTGCTAGATTAGAGCCTGTGGCGGCATAGTTGATATTTGCTTTCGTAATTTATTTTGCATGCAAGTCATTTTTTGTTTCATCATTTTATCTTAACACATGCGTGCAAACACTGATATCTTAAAGGCTTAATTCATCGCTTTCCATTTCGAAAGTTATTTTTCAGTCTTTTACATTTCACACGCAATAATCTCACTTAAGACTTTAACTTGCAATCTTGTCTTTAAAGGCTTCAGCCTTCATAATCAGCACTTTCAATTCTTAACACTCACATGCAATAACTCAAAACTTAAGGACTTAATTTGCAAACTTCATTGTTTAAAGGCATCAGCCTTCTTATCTTTCAGCTTCAATATTTTGGCATTTTTGAGCCAGCTACAAGCACTCAAACACACATTGCAATATTTAGCTCATAGGTCTAAAATTAATTAATTAGACTTCAGCCTTCTTATCTTTCAACTTCAATATTTTGGCATTTTTGAGCAAGCTACAAGCACTCAAACACACATTGCAATATTTAGCTCATAGGTCTAAAATTAATTAATTAGACTTAATAGGACACCATAACTCACCATCTTCGCCATTTAAAACGGGGTCGGAGGAAGGCAATGGATGGTGCTAAGCCGGGGACAGTCTCACGACGCGCAACGTCCTTTCCGAGAGTACTATGATCTTAGGGATGACCTGTGAAGCTAGGGTAGGCCTCGTTGCCTCACTTCTTGAGCATCCAGCAGTCACTTGGTAACTGGGGGAGGAGAGTTTTTGGTTTGACGCCTAGATAGGGCTAGAATTAACATCACTTAATCACTTAACTTAATCTTTAGTCTGCAACAATTGGTCTTTTACATTTCATACTTGCAAGAACACTGATCTCATTCATCTTTCTATCTACATGCAAGTTAATTTATCTGTTGTAGAACAATATCTAAGAGATTATATCTTTGCCATCTGGAATACTTCATCTTTCAAGCATTTCATCTCTTGTATCCCTGTATCTATGTTGTGATCCTTCAAGAAGTGCACATCCACCTGGAGGCATTCCCTTGACTGGGTCTTGAGTGCTTTGCATCTTCTGCCATTGATAGACAGTCCAACAGAATTCTATCTGTTGTGAGCATACTTGGCTTGATGTATTGATGGTTGATTCATCTTTGAATATCTTCTTTTCCTGCACATTCCAAGCAATTGTTAATATCTTGTATACCTTGTATCTATCTTCGTTTAGATCTGTACATCTTAGACATTCTTTCTGTGTGTCTTGTATCTAGTTTAGTTCAGCTTTGTATATCTCATATAGTCTTTTGTATCTAATTGTATCTATCTTGTTGTAATACTTTTAACTTGTAATTATCTTGTAACGAACATCCCCTTAACTTAGTTGACCCCTTGCCCAATCTTAGGTACTAGTCTTAGTTGCCCTAGGAAAAGGTCTGACTTTCATACTTAGATAATTGCATCTTGCATTTGTTGCTTAACATCATAGACTAGATTCCCCCTGACCTTTTAAACAATTAAAACCAACTCCTAGAACACTTAATCGTAAATCTCATCTAGTAACTAGGGTCTAACCCCCTTGGCTTCCCTAGGAGTTGGCCTAGACGGAAGAGGTTCAAGTCCAAGTGACAGCGTGGACTTTGAACCTAGGCATTGTGCCTCCGAGGGCACACTAAGTGAGTAGGACTTAGCTCACGTTTGCAAGTGTGTATAAGGACGGCAACAAGATCCTGACATATTCTCCTCTATCCTCCGCCAAATGCTCCCACCCGAAACCCAGTTTTCCTCGTTTGACTCTGCCTCAACCAAATACACCTGCCTTTCAACTGCCATTTGGGAAGCAACCCTCAAATCTTTTCCCCATTCCACTCGATCCAAGTTGGGTCTTGCCCCATGAACAAGTGGTATGACGAAGAATGCAAGACTCTACACCGTCAACTTCGACATGCTTTCATCCACTCTCCACCATACTATCTCAACCTCAAAGCTTCCTATCGTCGTCTCCTCCATCACAAGAAACACTTTTCATCTCTCAGAGGAGACATGACCTTTTTGCTCTCCTTGCTCACTCCCCCAGACAATTCTGGAGTACCATCCTCCCTCGACACTTCCCCCTCCCATACGACCTTAATCCGACATCCATGTTTTCTCACACCTTCAACCTTTATGATATTCTCGGGCAGCCCCAGATCCATGTCACCTCTCCCCCCTCTTCATGCCACTTATTCTCAGACAGAGATATCAGGGAGGCCATTTGCGTGATGAACAACAGCAAAGCAGCAGATGAGGAAGGCTTTCAAGCAGAGTTCTTCAAGCATGGTCTTCGTGCTTTGGTTAGTTATTTAGTTGATCTCTTCAACCATGTAGTTTGTACAGGCTTTCCCTCAACATGGTCACACCACATCATCCATCTGATTCATAAATCCGGTCCAAGCACAAATCCCAACAACTATAGGACGATCATGGTGGGCCACACATTCTCGAAACTGTATGAGACAGTTCTCCATATGAAGCTCTCCTACGACCTTGAGAAGAAACACCTCAGCGCTAGGGGACAGGCAGGTTTTCGACCGACTCACCATACTATCGACCACATCTTCACCCTCTGAGCCATCAATGAGGAGGCATGACACCGCTCTTTGAAAGTCTATTGTTGTTTTGTAGATTTCCGGAAAGCTTTTTATTTTGTCCCGAGAGAAGCCCTGTTCTAGAGGCTTAGAGATATTGGCATCTCCACGACCCTGTTGACAGCGATCATGCGCCTATATGAGTCTCTTCTTAGTCGACTCCGCACAGCTCCTGGGATATCCAACTTCATCCGAAGTACTATTAGATTTAAACAAGGTTGCCCACTGTCACCCATGTTGTTTGGGATTTATATTGATGAGCTGGAGACCTTCCTTCACGAGAACATTCAGGACAACGATGGATGTGTCCTTCACTAGGTCCTGATATCTATCCTACTTTTTGCTAACAATGTGGTCCTCCTCTCCTCATCTCCAGATGGTTTACAGAGACAGTTGGATGCCTTATCCATGTTTTGCGACGTCCGACAGTTGACAGTCAACCTAGGTAAAACCAAGGTCATAATTTTCAACGGGTTGAAGAAAACTTCAAATTTTCACTTCCTCTTTAAAGGGGAGGAGATTGAGATTACCAACACCTATACTTATTTGGGGGTGCAATTCTCAGGTTCCCATTTCAGTCTACGTCCGGCCCTCCAGCCTCAGATCAACAAAGGATATGGATCTTTAGCCTTTCTAGAGAGACAATGTTTTTGACACCATTTCCAAGACATTTTGTCCAAGATGAGCCTGATGGACACCTTAATCCAACCCACTGTTCTATATGGTTCAGAGATTTGGGGACCATCTTTACTGTAATCATATTGGGCTTCAGCAGAGAGAGTCCAGATTCTTCTTCTCCGCCACATCATTAGATGCAAGCAGACGATACCTCAGCACATCATCCTTGCAGAGTTTGGAGCTCATCCCTTCCGGCTTGAGACAGTGTTCAGATTGCTTTCCTTTTTACATCGTATCTGGAGCTTTGGAGACTCGACGAAAGGCGAGGACTGGTACCTGTACTTGGCCTATCGTTCTTCAGAGGCAATTGCCCTTTCTAGTCCTCCAGGTCAGGCCAGAGGTTGGTTCACAGGAGTTTCAGGTCTCCTAGCATCAATGGGCATCCAGTTAGATCGTCTTCCTCCATGTAGATATTCTTTAGATACACCTGGTCACCTTTTACCTAAAAGACAGGAGTTGAACAAGATCATCGGGGATGACATTTACAGGCAGTTTGTCCAGATCACCTGGGTCAACCCTCAGGGAGGGTTACGCCCAAAGATGGCCTTCTACGCTAAGCACTTTTTGGAGTTGAGAGACGAGCTCATTGTTCGACCCCGGTATACACTTCATCACTGGATGCATGCCCTTCGCATTCCATTCCGCCAGTTTATAGTGGGTTCTCATAGACTTCGAGCAGAGATAGACCACCAGATTGATAGATCATATAGAATCTACCATGTATTCCATTTACAGGAGGTGGAGACCAAGGTGCACTTTATTTTTCGATGCCCCCTCTACTACGAGATCAGAGGGAGGTTCCATCGCTTGTTCAGAGAATCTCAGAGCCTCACTGGCTTCTTCAGATATCTTGATCAGAGATGTTTGGCCCTATACATACAAAAGGCTCGCAGGTTCTGAGCACATACTCTTCAGCCTCCCATCAGACCCGACTCTACAGAGAGGATCACTTCATTTTTCACAGTGCTACCTTCAAGAAGGGGCACCAAGCGACCGACCAACATCAGTATAGACCCAGAACCCAGATCAATGAGGATCTACGAGGCCCTGCCCCGTTCCATGAGATCTCAACACCATAACCATATCAAATCCCTTCCTAGGAGACGGACTAGACCCTCCAAACCTCAGCATTGTGCGACCTCCGCCAAGCAGCAACACAGTGGATAGTTCGTGTTTCCCACCAGCTCTTCTTCATGCCAACAGACTTTATTGGGTTTCCTTCATTCAGCCTCGAATGTTAGGAGAGAGGCGAACTCCATAGACCTATCATGTGGATCTTCTCCACTAGTGCATCTCCGCCCCGTTGCGGGGTTTGGGACTTGTGGCCGCGGTTGAAAGCTCCTCATACTTCAACCCAGCTCACATTATCTACGTTTTCGCATCTTACTTCATGCAACTTATTCTTTTATTGGAGACCGTTTGGTACTCCCGCATTGTAAAGACATCATTGTACCCATCAGTCCCTTTGACCTACTTTTGTGGTCACTAGTTGGACATTAATAAAATTATCTTATCTTATCTTATCTCCTTTCTTCCTTTTGCTATTTCAAACTTTTTAATAGTGTCTTTTTTTGCTCATTTTTTCTACATTTCCACTTCATTCTTCCTGTATTTTCTTCCCTTTTAAACCTTTCCACTGTTACAGTTTTTCTATTTTTTGTTTTTTTTCCATTGTATAATATAAAGCATGTATTTTTACTTGTTTTTAGAAATTTATGGAGGAGAAATTGTTGAAAGAATCTGAAGAATTATGGCAAGAAAAGTTAGGTCATCGATGGTGGGGATTGTGAGCGCCGATAACATTTGTAGCATACTTTAAGGCACCTACAAATACTAGGGAATAAATGTACCTAAGCACAAAGCCCCTGAAAAAAGGTTGATTAAATATGTATTTACAAATAGAAATAGAACAAGTACAAATGATCCTTCATCACACCCTTTATAGTGTGGTCACCAATTATGGTTTGCGACCACTTGGAATATAAGTATCGATCATTAATATATAATTATTGCTTATTGACATCAAAAAATATATGTGGGTACACAAGTATTGATGCAAAATAGTACAAAGAAATTAAGTAATTTGTCATTAACATATGAACATGAAAACAATCAACTTTTCCATTCTATACCAATGTACTACTTTACAAATTCAAAAGTTTTTAGTTGAAGAGAGGGTGCATTACTTATTTTGCAAAATATAAGAGTCACAAATGAAAGAAACTTGAAAGTAGATAATCATTTTTAAAAGCATACCATAAGCCTCAACTTTTGATCCTTGTATCGATTATCTTTTATTGAATGGTACAAATCATCCACTTTCTTTCTCTCAACTATGAAGTCTAGCACATATTCATGGCCTAGTTGTTTATGTCGAGCGATCCATGTTGCATCTCCAATTGGTAAGCGCCTTATCTGTAAACAACAAATTCTTTATAGTTTGAGAATAATATTATGTTGGAAATGAATTATCAAGCATATCAATCATATTATGTTGGAAAAGACTTATCAAGCTAAACGGTTCAGAATCATTTCTCACTCTTCAAATATTGAAATAGAACCATATATCCCCTATTCACTAAAGGCCAATACAAACCAACATCATTTTTTACATTAAACAATTCCAAATCTATTTGTTCTCTAAAATGGTCATTACTACGAGCATTTATAAGTTAGGTATATGTAATAACACACTTGATGTATTATGATGGTCATGTAATAATGATGAGGCATAACATAATTAGCACCCATGTACATCATACATGTGAGTTATGTGCATTATGTGTCATGTGCATAGGAAAACCAAAGAATTCCAAACACAGACAGTGTGTCACCTAATAGGTATTGAAGAGGCCCCTTAAACATTGCATTCTATCATCCTCACCTACACATAACAGATAGGAACATTGTGTTGAATATATTTCCTGGCATTACTTAGATTCACATGTATACATGAGTTATGAATGTTTGTGCATACATACTCTAATTAACTATGTTCTCATCTTTCCAAAATAAACAAACCTAGGTGGAGCAATTATGATAACATTTTGTGTCATTCTCGAGATTGGAATTAACAACTTGATTGGTGACAATGGCCAAGGGACTTGAAGAGAGTGTCACACAAGAGAGAGTTAACAATTGATGCATGATTTGAGTATTGTACCACATAGGAGAGTGATGCACAACAATGATGAACATGTATAATAGATTACTGCACGTTGTGATAGTGGTAATGACCAAGTAATGGCATTGCGACTGTTACCCGATCTAATGCATGAGCATGTTTCTAAGCACTTTGCTATCAGTGACAGATATTTCCAAGTTTCCAGATGATTGATTAGTGTTATCCAGGGAAATATTATGGAAGCGCACACTTTTCAAGGCATTACCCTTATGGTTCCCCAAGAACTAACCACTACTCAATGGTGGGTGTTGTAATGTTTAGAGAAAGGTGTCATGTGCAAAGTGATCAGTTCATGTCACTATGTATGTGTTGATGACATGTTCCAGTGGATTCAACATTGCGATGATATGGTGTTGTATTGGTTAGGAGGGTGTATATTAAATTTTCCCTTTTCATTATTTGATTGACATCATAATTTTTACATTGTTCCAACCTTTATAACGTGTCAATATTGTTAAGGTTTAAGCTATTATTAGAGTTCTTTTCATTTCACTAGATAACAATAGCATAAATAGGATCACTGAGAAATACACAATCACAAGAGACACATCATTTATCCTGGGAAACCCTCATGGGGGAGAAAACCCAGCAAAACTTCCTTAATATAGATAGCCAATACAATGCCAAGAGATAACTCAAACAAATACAGAAAGTCCTCTCCCAAGAATGTGCCTCTCTCTCTCTTCTTCCTTCTCCAACTACAGCTCCGAACTTGCTTCTTGATGAACAAGTGAGTGTGTGTCTAAATGAGGCGCTAGCCTCCTCATTTATACAATTCTGGCACGTGTGGAGGTGTCTTTTCACTGGCAGGGCCGACTTCTTCTTCTGGGTGGTTATAACCACCTTTAATATATATTCTGGGGCCGACTTCTTATTCTGCCTATTACAATCATGTTTTGACCAATCCGCAAAAGGGGATTTGGTCATTTACAATAGCCGACATGATCAATCCGCAAAAGGGGATTGATTTACTGAATAATACATCAATAATAATTAGAATACTCTTTCCAGTTACATTATTTCAACACTCCCCCTTAACAAGAAGGGTATTCTACAACAGCATCAGGCGAGAGAGAGGACATCATCATCAACAGCATCAGATGAGTGAGAGGACAGCATTATCAACAGCATCTTGGAACACTGACTAGAGTATCTATAAATCATCGGAAGTTTTTCTCATCAGCAACATCGTCATTCACAGTAGAATGAAATCATAATCTGCATCAATATGGATTAGTAAAAAACTAATACATCATCATCACAGCACGAGGCTGGTACATCATCACAGCACAAGGCTGGCACACTACACAGCAATTGAGTTGGGATCACAACACAGCAGTTAAGTTGGAATCACAACACAGCAGTTAAGCTGGAATCACAACACGACAGTTAAGCTGGAATCTCAACACAACAATTAAGTTGGCATCAGCAATTAAGTTGGAATCTCAACACAGCAATTAAGTTGGCATCAACAATTAAGCTGGAATCTCAACACAGCAATTAAGCTGAAAGCACAGCACTCGGTTGGCATCTCAACACAGCAATTAAGCTGGAAGCACAGCACTAGGTTGGCATCTCGACACAGCAATTAAGCTGGAAGCACAACACTCGGCTGGCATCTCAACACAATAATGAAGCTGGAAGCACAGCACTAGGCTGGCATCTCGACACAGCAATTAAGTTGGAAGCACAACACTCGGCTGGCATCTCAACACAGTAATACTCCCCCTATCGAGGGAGGTCCTTTCGGACTATACCGAGCTTATCTCGAAAGTGCTCAAACTTTACACGAGATAGAGGCTTGGTCAACACATCGGCAACCTATTCATCCGTGCTAACATATTGGAGCTTTATGGCTCCTCTCTACACCATGTCACAGATGTAATGGTATCATATCTCCATGTGTTTTGACTTGTCATGAAATACAGGATTCTCTATCATCTTTATACAGTTTTGGTTATCACATAGGATCGTGGTTGCTTCCATCTCTAGGTCGAATAGACCAGTCAACAACTTACGAAGCCATATGGCTTCACAACACGCAGCAATGTATTCTGCTTCCGTTGTATTGAGAGCAATGCTTGATTGCTTCCTACTCTGCCATGAGGTCATGGTTGATCCCAAACTGAAACAGCATCATGAAGTGCTCTTCCTGTCAGAGACACTTCCAGCCCAATCTGAATCATTGTACCCACTCAGTGTGAAATTATGATCTCCATCATAACTGAGACCATAATCTAATGTACCCTTAAGGTACCTCATCACATGTTTTGCAGCAACTAGGTGAACATGTCTGGGTTCTACCAGAAACTGACTCAAAGTGTTCACGGAAAAACAGATATCTGGTCTGGTGTTCGTCAGATACATCAGCAATCCAATGATCTGTCTATACAGCGTGGCATCAATCAATTCTGACGAAGTGTCGACTAGAAGCTTCAGCTTCGTTTCCATGGGTGTATTCATGGAATTGCACTCAACATATCAAATCTCTTTAGGAATTCAACTGCATACTTCCCTTGGTTAAGGAAGATTCTCTCTAGGCTCTGCCATACCTCAAGACCTAAGAAATAATGCATTAGGCCAAGGTCTTTCATCTCAAATTCTGAAGCGAGCTTCTTCTTACATTCGATGATGAGCTTTTCTTCTCCAGTTAAGAATAAGTCATCGCGGCAATATCACCGGCTCATCATTCATAACCTTGAAGTAGAGGTTAGAATCAGCGTTACTCTTGGTAAAGCCCAAGCTCGTCAGAAAACTGTCTATCCTTCCATACCAAGCTCTAGGAGCTTGCTTCAACCCATACAGAGCCTTCTTCAACTTGCAAACATGAGTCTTCCTGTCTTCAACTTCAAATCCTTGAGGTTGTTCTATATACACTTCTTCTTCGATGACACCATTTAGGAAAGTTATCTTTACGTCCATCTGGTGTAACTTCCACTTCATCTTAGCTGCAAGGGCTATGATGGTTATGTTCGAAGTGTATCTGGCTACAGGAGCGAATGTCTCTTCATAGTCAATGCCTTCCTTTTGAGAAAAGCCACGAGCGACAAACCTTGCTTTATACTTCTCAATACTTTCATCAACAGCATGTTTTATTTTGAAAAACAAACATTGGGAAGATACATCATCCTTGCTCTTCGGTCTGGGAACTATTTCCCATACATCATTCTTTATTATGGATTGGTATTCTTCTGTCATGGCATCTGCCCATTCTTTCTTTTGAATGGCTTCTTCAAAGCAGGTAAGCTCCTTCTCTAGGAGATCACACATCAAAGCCATATAACTGGAGAATGGCTTAGGTCTCTTCACCTGTCTCGTGGTTCCTTCGGGAACACCATACTTCTCTCCATCTTGAATAAACTCCCTAGCCCAAGCAGGCTTTCTCTTATGGGAGATCATCATCTAAGGAGGTTCTTGAAATTCTACTATGTCATGATCTTCTAGAATTTCCTCATCGGGGGAAGCTATGACTTCCCTCACTGGTTCTGCAACTCTGGGAGCTACAGGTTCCTCTTCATATGCTTCTTCAAGCTGCAGACCTGAGTCTTTCTATCTTCAATCTTCAAATCAAGGTTTCTCATTACATTGTACCAATCTGGTACATTTGCTCAACTGCAACTCAATATGCACAATCATGTGCTAGTTCTATGTGCTCTCTGCAAAGCACTATCTGTCTCACTGCATGAGAGTATGTCCTCTCCTTTTTCTACAATTGTTCCTTCTGGAACTGGGACTCTACACCTGCAGCTCTTCTGAGGCTGAGAATGACTGCTTCATCCTCACTATGGCTGTTAAAGTCTAAGAGTAACTCCTCTTATTTTATCACAACAACAGCTTCATCTAAAACTGAGGGTGGGTCAATAACTAATACTGAAGATAGCTCTTCATCTTTCATGGGGGTAACGCTATCTTTCATCATAGTCATGTCTCCATGACCCGACTAATGTACTGCACCATCTGCCACTCAATTTTAAATATGGGGATTGCTCCCCCTGCATCTCATACTATGTATGAATCATGGTCGTTCTAGTTGTCTTCATAAATACTGGAACTATTTCTTCAATAAGTGTCTCGGCATAGTCTTCTCACGGCATCTGTCTCCCAGTCCTGGGAGTTGTCTCTTCATCTGATCCTTTCTGAGATCAGGCTTACTCTCGATTTCTTCTGAGTCTACAAGGACTTCATCATCTCTTACATGGTATACTTGGTGTTGAATACCAAGTCTAAATATGAACAACATAGTCAGGCTTCAAACGAGATCTGCTTCCTGTTCTAATGTTCGGTCATCTTTGGAGCCTTCTGCTCCTTTCAATCAATCTTCTTATGAGATAAGTTGAATCTCCAGAGATAGCTTATTCTTCATCTTCTTTGGTCCATGAGTGTATATGGTCATGTACATAGTCTGCTTCATGTCTCATATAATATGTTGCCTTCAACAACCTTCACTGTAGCTTCCTCAGATTTATCACCTGTGACCTGAAACAAGGTCAACAAAACAACAAGCAAGAATAATACTCCTTTGATAATAGAACAATAGCATAAATAATCATCACAGTAGCTCTTTTAAAGCTATCACTTGTGACCTGTCTGAAGCAAAGATCAAAAGTAAGAAATACAATACAGAATGAGGTCAACACTCTTATAGTGTTGTGATCAAACATTCCTCCATGGCAACCTGGAACTAACACAAGGGGTTTCTCCTAGAGGAGATGTTAGTTGTATCATGCAAATAAATACATCAAGCATTTATCTCAATATGCTCACATGCTAACAAGCACTATAGTGTTTTCTTGACACTTGCACATTTTGAATCTTAGCAACTTAATCATTCAAACCTGGAACCTGGAGTTTTGTTCTCAAGAATGAGTGTGTTGCTTTTCTTCCAAGTCTCCTTCACTCAAGATGACAAGTGCTTTCTTCAACCTATCTTCTATACCAGGACAATATGTTATCTTGACAGAAGCTTGGGTTAGAGAATAAGCTCTATGATCTCTACTTTAATCCATCTAATATTTTGGCCAAAGGTTAATATGATGGTCATAGCTTCAACATGCAACATTGTCATAACAACTAGATGTATATCAAAATAATCAAACCTAAGTTGCATTATTCTTCTGAATATGTTGGACCTTGAGATCCTTTTGGATCTATGGCAAGAGATCCCTTCTCCTGCAAATACCCTTTAACGTTTAACAATTCAAACATATGTGAGTACATACCTCTGATAGCATTTGCAGGTAGTGGCACCATCTGGTAGTAGCGGCAACGATCACCAACTCTTAAAAACTTCAAGGATGACTGCAACTGGTAGTACAGTTGATACTTCAACTAGTACTGCAACTGCAATTGATACTGGAACTGGTTTTGACACTGCAACTATAACTTAGGGTTTTATGAGGAAACCCTAATTTTTCAAACTTCAAATTTTGAAATTCTGATCCAGGGGATAGATGCGTTGAGTTGAGGCGAGTAAGCTGGTGCAGTCAGATTTCTGAAAATCCAACTTTTACCCCCTCAAACTTGACCAACGGATTTCTGGACTGGTGTTTCTGGTTTTCTGGTACTTCTGGTTTTCTGGTACCGGTGAAAACTAGGGTTTCACTTTCTGGGAGATCTACCCACTTAAAAGGTGCGCTTAAGGTGCCAAAGAACTCCTTGGGTTAGGGCGCACTTTTCCAGATGGTTTTGAGGTTGAAACTCTTCTTCAATAAAAAGCCCTAATTTGCATGTATAGCAACAGTGACGTTTTTCTCTTTCTCTTGTGAAAGATGCTCTCTTCAGCTTACCTTTGATACCATGTTAAGGTTTAAGCTATTATTAGAGTTCTTTTCATTTCTCTAGATAACAATAGCATAAATAGGATCACTGAGAAATACACAATCACAAGAGACACATCATTTATCCTGGGAAACCCTCATGGGGGAGAAAACCCAGCAAAACTTCCTTAATATAGATAGCCAATACAATGCAAAGAGATAACTCAAACAAATACAGAAAGTCCTCTCCCAAGAATGCGCCTCTCTCTCTCTTCTTCCTTCTCCAACTGCAGCTCCGAACTTGCTTCTTGATGAACAAGTGAGTGTGTGTCTAAATGAGGCGCTAGCCTCCTTATTTATACAATTCTGGCACGTGTGGAGGTGTCTTTTCACAGGCAGGGTCGGCTTCTTCTTTTGGGTGGTTATAACGACCTTTAATATATATTATGGGGCCGACTTCTTATTCTGCCTATTACAATTATGTTTTGACCAATCCGCAAAAGGGGATTTGGTCATTTACAATAGCCAACATGATCAATCCACAAAAGGGGATTGATCTAATGAATAATACATCAATAATAATTAGAATACTCTTTGCAGTTACATTATTTCAACAAATACTACATGGATGGTGGTATTCGGCTCATGTGTCAGTACCCTAGTGTATGTGAGATGTATATTCACTTTGCTCATTTGATTATCATGTCTACTATGGTTATTTACAGGGTGATTTCTCAATGCACATATGTTGATGGCGATTGAGGTGATGTAACGATTAATTACACATGACATAGTTTGATGGGGGCCTCTAACATTAGCACCCTAGCACTTGTAGTGACTTTGCCATAGCATTATGTTTTATCAAGGTTTTGAGATAATGTTTGGATGAAGTGCTACCTTCTTGCAAACATGTGGAGGTATCTGTATTATTTTATTATTATTTTGTGGCTCGAGGGCAAGGTCGCACCCATTCATTGACACATCGCTTCATACATGACACATTTGGACACATGTTTACCTATTATGTTGACTCTCGTATCCTTTGGCTAGTCGTTGACATGTTCTTAGTCTATTGGTTTGACTTGCAAAGTGTGCCATGCACTATTTTTAGTGTCTTGACTAGCTGTTATAGACTATTTTGGGCAGCAATTTACACTTGGCATGCATTCTCTCTCACTTTGGAGGTTCGAATTGACTCATGAAGACTTGTTACACCTTGGATATCATCTTGGATGTGTTACCCCCCCATGCCCGGGGATAACTAGAGGAGATCATGTTTCATGGCCAACAATGAAGACAATGATCCCAATGATGATGACGTTTAACATGTCCACCCATGGCAGCCAAACAGCACCCCTCAGATGCCTCTTTTACTTTGGATCAGCAAATCTCATTACATCCAATCACCACAGTCTTTCGGAGATGGTAAGCCAACATCATCATGAGGTACATTAGTCCTTTCATGCAAGGTGTTGAGCTTAATACTCTAGGCATGTGAATGAGGATCATTGGTTGAAGTTAGATAATGGATCATAAGCTCAAGAAGTTATGTTTTTCCTTGTTTCACTTTGGTGGCCAGCGTTTGTATCCTAGTCACGTGTTGTCACCCCCGAAGAAAAGGGGTACTACTGGGAGGCCTTCACAAGGGTAACGTTATGTTTCCCCGCCATATTTCACACTTACCATATTAGAGCTTGTTGCAGTGTACTAAACTTCGATAATGGGTCATGATTCATTCTCTCGTGAGAAAAAGGGATAAAGACCCAGAGGTTGATTGCAGCTACTAGTAAAAAATAATAAAGAAAGAATGATGCTAAGGAAAAAAAGGGATAATAGCAAGGACTCTCAAAAGCTAGTCCATACTTGAGCTCTACCCTTTCCACGTTTGCCCCAGTCCCAAAGCAATGATGCTAAAGCATGAAACCTTATAAAGGGGACTTGCAAATAAATAAAAGGACAATAAAAAGGAAGATTAGGGAGTTGGAAAAACGTAGTGCTTAGAAAGCGGTAACTCAAGAGCAAGCGCACCCTCCACAAAGGTGCTCATAGAAATGGACCAAATGACTTTATAAGCCATGAAGTAAGCCCAACACATTTCACTATCACACTTACTCTTGAAGGGTTCTTTTCTTTCCTGCTTTCCCCCGGGACATATCCCGCAACTTGGGTCTTTCTTTCCTGTTTTGGTTACCACACCTAATAGGGTCTGATGATGGTCCTCCCATATTCAAACTTGCCAACTTACATAAAGACTTGAGCTAATGTGAAATTTGAAGGGAATACTTGATGTGAACTAATTATGTGGCTTGTATCTTAACAGCTTACTTTGTATGATCTAAGGGATTTTATACCTTGTGAACATTGGCTTTACTTGATTCCATGCTTTAATTTGATTTGGATGCACCTGACATGGTTCTTTGAAGGACGTCCCATGCTTTCACCCAAGATGTTGTGCCTTTATTGCAGGATATGGCACGTGTGATGAAGAGCGTTGAGACATTGGATGGCTTGACACACTTAGATACAGGCTCTCACATCTTCTGAACCTTGGACGACGAACAGATGGGCTTGTATTTGCTAGATATGGTCACGGTGGCACACAAATGGGCAAGAAGCTCACACTCTAGGCACTATACCCCAAAGATTATTATGCATTGTATAGAGCATTGGTGGATGGTTTGATGCCATGCAGAGATGTGATACACCCCTCCACCTTGGACGTTATCCTCCTCACCTTGGACGCTGGCCCTTTTTGATGATGACATCACACACTAGGGTTTGATGATGTTAGGGCTTGCTACCACTTGGACACCACATGATGACTTGAGATGTGATGGGGCTCTAGACCATGGTCTTCCACCTCACTTGTGTTGCTTGATGATGACCTGTGGCCTTTGGAGGCTCCCTTCACCTTCTTGAGGGCTTGACGTCACCACAGGTGTGATCGCATGATGTACTGTTTTCATGTGTTATCATTGTAGAGGCTATTTTGAGGGGTCGACCACACTTTTAGCATGAAACATTGTTGTTCTACTCAATTATGTGGACATAAGCGCTAGGGTTACCTTATAAATAAGGCTAGCGCTCAACTTCAATTTTCATCATCACATCTCCTCACACAAGTGAGAGAGCTTCTCTAGAAAAAATCACTCTACCTTTCTCTTGTCTCTTGGAGTCTATGTGCACCTCTTGGATTAACTTTGGATGGATGTTCTCTCTTGTTGACGGTGATTCTTCATGGATTAGGGTTTACTCGTGCTTGTGCGCCTTGTTTGTAAGTGTTTACATTGATTGCATGTGGCATTTCTTGGTTTATCTTGGTAATTTGCTCTATTAGAGTGGTAATTTTGCATGTCATATTGATATTTCTGAAGTTTGAAACCCTAAGTGGAAGGATTAAGAGTGGTTATCCCCTTCCCTTGTTGTTTTCACCTTAACATATTGAAGCATTTAAGAATTGCTCTAAGAGTTAGTAGTGGATATCCCCTTAGGGTTTAACTAGGGTTTGATTCTAGGGGTTAGGAGTGGCTATCCCAATAGGTTCAAGACCTAGTTCAATTCAACTTCCTTAGCTAGACGCATTAGAGGAAGTGGAACGACACCTAGGATTTATGAGTGGATAAACCTTAGTAGTCTTCCTTCGAGGTTTGACTTGATTCTATGAAAGGATAGCTCTAAGTCTCAAACCTTCACCTTCTCTCTTGCTTGGCCTCCTTGAATGTATTGTCTTGACTCATTTTGCCCTAGGAAAGTAAACAACACTACTCTAGTTGATTGCAAGAGATGGTTGAAACCCTACTTAGATTTAAACTCACTCTCTCTCTCTCAAAACACTTTCTTAAATTGAATTTATGACACAATTTTCAAGCTAATTGTACTCTAATGTTTTGTAAAATCATTGGTTTACTTGTTGCTGTCATAAATTGTTTGCAACAGCGATTGGGGCTGCAGAGTTTTGCTGCAATTTTACTTAATATTGTGGCAAAACTTGCGCAGAAAATTATTTTAGCAATTGGATATTGTTTCCCTTGTTTCAAGCTAAATTTAGAGAGTCAATTGCTAATTTTTTGGGTTGTATTTCTTGTTGCTAATATAAATTGGTTGACTGCTGCAAATTTACAATAGAAATAGGTTTTACTTGTGGTCTAGTGTCTAAAGGTGATTATTATGCTATATAACTTGGTAATTGATGATTTTATGCATTGGAGAGTTTGTTCTCATACAAGTTGCCCAATTACCTTGTTCAAACCAATTTGTCCCTTCACCTTTTCTAGACCTAGCTTGACCATCTAAGTGACCAAGATAGGGGGCTATAGACTTGGCTAATCTTGCTATTTGATCCCTTGAAATCACTAGCAAGGCCTCCCTTGTGTTGGACTTCTTTACTTCACTAAAATGAGGGAAGTATCTGCTTAGGTGACAGTGGTAGATATTTCTAATTATTACACAAAATCGGTATCTTGTGGAGGCTTTGCACAAGTACAAATCTTGTAATAATAGGGTGCTCACACATGCCATTTGGAGATAGATTAAGCACATTTATTCATGGATTGACCTTCTTAAAGAAGAAAGGAAGAAGGACGTTTGGGTTCTTGATCAAATTGAACGAGGAATTTGTTGATTTTTGTAGCTCGGGAGGTCTTCTTCATGTTCATGTCTTAGAATGGGGGGGATATAAAGTGGTCCCTCGGCATAAACTTTATTTTATAAAGTTTATGTGACTTTTTAATTTATGAGGGATAAAGTGATTTTTTAAGTTGTGTCAATGAGAGATTAAAACACAACCGTAGATCTTGAGAGGGCTAGGATTTAATCTCAGCCATCAGATCTAAAGTAACTTCCTAACTTCCTCATGAAGAGATTAAAAGAACAAGGGAAAAGACAATACATTATTCTTCATTTATTGAAGAGAGAGAGAGAGAGAGAGAGAAACCGAAGAAAGATAAGGACAGGTAGCGACAAGGTGGTGCTAATTCCAAGGGCAGATTGGTGGCACGAATCCCAAGACAGTTCCAGCATTTATTACTGTGCCATACAACATTGATTGCAGGGCCGTACAGTACATATTTGAGGGCCATACAGTTCAGTTTTGTGCACATAATTCAAGGCACTGTTGGTACAAATTTCGAGGCACATTTCTGTACTAAAATCCATACAGAACCGTACAGGAAATCAGGCACACAGATTGAGGCAATTAATTACTGTTGTGCAGACCGTACAGGGCCATACAGGCCGTACAAGAAAGCAGCACAATTTTTGAGAAGTCTTGGCACAGTTTTCAAGGTGGTGTTTGGCACAGTTTTTGAGATAACTACAGTATTTATTGCTGGAAATGACTGCTGAAATTTCTCTGAGTTCATTATAAAATATCTCTCTTTTACTGGTTTTCCCCTCGGGGTTTTTCCAGGGGCATTGCCCAGAAATACTTGTGTCATTTTATGTGCTTGTGTTCCTATTTTCTGCATCAGTATCAGTAAATGATTCAATGTGTTTTCATTTATAAGTTCAGTTTTACATGCATTTATGTATGAACAAGTATTAAACTGTGATAAAACTTATTGAGACTGAAAACCGTGATTGGGTCATAGAAAATTTACATGGTATCAGAGCATTGATACTGAGAAGGGAAACCAAGATTTGAAACTTGACACAAGGGTTTGCAAGAGAGTTGTAAGTTTGTTCAACAGAAAGAGGGTTGGGCCTTGTTATCAGTTGAGCAGGCCATATGGCTACAGGTTTAAAGGTTGAAGATAGATTAGTAGGGCCAGAAAATTTCAGCCCATGGAAAGAGAGGATAGTATTGTTGTTGGAGGAACAGGAGTTGTGGAACATTGTTGAGAAAATTGTCACACTTCCTACTGATCCAACACTTTTGGCTGAGTATAACAAGAAAAATGTTAAAGCCAAAAGGATTATCCTTGATGCCATTAAAGACCATGTTATTCCACATGTGACAGGGAAAAAAATGCCTTTGAGATGTGGGCATCTTTAACCAAGTTATACCAGAGTTCAAATGAGAACAGAAAGATGGTATTAAGAGAAAAACTGAAAAGTATCAAGATGACCAAAACTGATACAGTTACTTCATACCTTACCAAGATAAGACAAGTTAGTGATGAGCTAGGTGCAATTAGAGAGACTGTAGAAGACCATGAGTTGGTAAGGACTACCATGAATGGCGTGACAAAGCCATGGGAAGTCTTTGTTGAGGGAATCGTGGCACGCAAGAACTTTCCAAAATGGGATCATATATGGGACGATTTTATCCAGGAGGAGACTCGGAGAGGATACTTGCATGAAGGCTCACAGAAGGGTGAAGAGGATGAAGAAAATGTTGCCCTTGCAAGTAGTGCAAGGAAAGGCAAGCAACCTACCAGGTTGAATGCAGGAGGGAAGGAGTCCTCTCAGGATGGAAGGAAGAAGGACATGAGCAAAGTCAAGTGCTTTGCATGTCACCAACTTGGACACTACGCTAGTCAATGTCCAAACAAGAAGAAGGGAAAGAAGAATGCACAGGTAGCAGCATCAGCTGAGGTTGATGATTTTGTTGAGAGGTTTGAGAAGGAATTCTCTCTGATGACTTGTCTTTCAGGCAATGGTAGTCTAGTGGATGAGGACATTGAAGTATGGTTTGTGGACAGTGGCTCATCTAGCCACATAACGGGAATGAGGTCAGTGTTCCTTAGCTTTTAAGAGATAGACTCGGACTGCTATGTGGGTTGTGGAACTACTACCAAGCATGCAATGAAAGGGGTTGGATGTGTGAGATTCTAGTTAGAGTCAGGAGGATCTCTGGAGGTGGCAGAGGTGTTGTTTGTTCCAGAGCTAAAGGTAAATTTGCTCTCAGTATCAGCTTTGGAGGATGAGGGATATGGAGTTGTGTTCCATCGTGGACAAGTACTCATGTATCCAGAGGGAGCTACCCATGGCACAGCAGCACTGCTTGGTGTCAAATATGAGAGGTTATACAGGTTGTTGGGACAGCCTGTGATTGCGTTCAAGAGGATCTTGGATTAAAGGCCAATGTCTGTGACAGATGGTTGTGAGACTTCTTCCAGTACTATCAAGAGACTTAAATGGTATGAGATGACACCGATGGAGGAGGAGCACAGATATCCTAATCAAAGTTTAGTAACAGAGGTAGCAAGGTCTTCCAGTTCAGAGGGAGCAGCTACAGAGGCAAAGGACATGATTGATCGTGGAGGAGGTGCTATCATAAGTACCTTCCTCGCTAAGAGGGAGTGTTGAGTTTTGTAGCTCGAGATGTCTTCTTCATGTGTTTGATGTCTTGGCATTGGAGGGGCATAAAGTCGTCCCTAGGCATAAACTTTATTTTATAAAGTTTAAGTGACTTTAATTTATGAGGGATAAAGTGATTTTTAAGTTGTGCCAATGAGAAATTAAAACACAATCGTAGATCTTGAGAGGGCTAGGAATTAATCTCAGCCATCAAATCTAAAATAACTTCCTAACTTCCTCATGAAGAGATAAAAAGGAGAACTAGGGAAAAGAAATTACATTATTCTTCATTTATTGAAGAGAGAGAAGAACAGAAGAAAGAGAAGGAGAAGTAGCAACAAGGGGGCGCTAATTCCAAGGAGAGATTGGTGGCACCAATCCCAAAACAATTCCAACATTTA
The DNA here is from genome assembly GCA_009831015.1 of Picea engelmannii. NCBI lineage: Eukaryota > Viridiplantae > Streptophyta > Pinopsida > Pinales > Pinaceae > Picea > Picea engelmannii. The sequence goes on from ML776959.1 coordinate 1,994,812, forward strand.
TTACCATACCGTACAACATTGATTGCAAGAACCTACAGTACGAATTTGAGGGTCGTACAACTCAGTTTTGTGCACATAAATCAAGACATTGTTGGTACAGATTTTGATGCACATTGTTGTACTAAAATCTATGCAAAACCGTACAGCAAGTACATGAAATCAGGCACATAGATCGAGGGCATTAATTACTGTTGTGTAGACTATACAGGGCCGTACAAGAAAGCAGCATAGTTTTCGAGAAGTATTGGCACAATGTTCAAGGTGTTGTTTGGCATGGTTTTCCAAATAAGTACAGTGTATTTATTGCTGGAAATGATTGTTGTAAACTCAGAAATTTTTGTGAGTTCATAATAAAATATCTCTCTTGCACTGGTTTTCCCTTCAGGGTTTTTCCAGAGGCATTCCCCAGAAATACTTGTGTCATTTTATGTGTTTGCATTCCTATTTTCCGCATCAGTATCAGTAAATGATTCCATGTGTTTTCATTTATAAGTTCAGTTTTATATGCATTTATGTATCAGCAAGTATTAAACTATGATAAAACTTATTGAGACTAAAAACCGTGATTGGGTCATAGAAAATTTATAGAATTCAACCCAACTATTTGACTTTTCTAGATAGAGACGTGTACATGTGGCATGGCCACTTGCATTTTATTATTTATTTAGCTTGTTAGTTTTCTTTATATCGGACGGAATCGACAACTAGGCGGGCTCGTACTTGCGTGACACGGGGTGGACTCCAACCGCTACCACTATAACTTCCAGGTGTACCCTTGTAGTCCCACACATGGTACACATGACCTTGCAAGGTTCGAACTAGCGACCCCACAAGGAGTGCCTTCACAATGCACTCTATTGCCAAGTCATTCAACTTTATAAAAAAATCGCTTTAGTCATTAAATAAAAACCACATTAACTTTATAAATGCAATTATAAAGTTAAAGATTTAGAGAGCGCCGCTCGAACACCTTCGCACGCTAGGCACTGCCAATGCAGAAGCACATGTCCGAGCTACCCCAAAAACTAACACTCCCTCTTAGAGAGGAAGGTACTTCTGGAACCTCCACCTAGATCTATCTCCAACCAAATATATGCATCTATCTTCCGACAGATCTAGTTGGCATTTGAGACACAAAAGTGTCTTGAACTTAAAAAAAGTAATCTTCAATGCAAGGAAAATCATTTGGACTTAAAATCATTAATTGATTCTCCAACTCTTGAGCTCGAATAATATTGTGTTTACCAAACACAGCTTTAAGATTTTCCCAAGCTTTATTGGGAGCATCAAGCCCTTGAAGGTGAAACCTTAAATCAGGAGAGATGGACATTCTGATTAGTCCATAGGCTTCGTCATTCCTATTAATCCATTTGACATACTTGTCATCATCAATGGGTTCTTCTTCTTTTCCCAAGGTAATCTGGTATAGTCCTTTACTTCTTAATAAATCCTCCATATGGGATTTCCATTGGAAGTAGTTGGTGCTAGTAAGAAAAAGATCATTGGAAGAAGCCATATTAAATATGCAGAGAATATGGATTTAAAATCTAAAATTGATGGTCTTAATGGAAAGCTCTTGAAAAATTAGGCAATTTCAAAAAAAACGACACTGAAAACAAACTTCGAATGTGAAAGTTATGCCCTTTTGAAAAAAGGCATAAACGGTAACCAAAGAGCCACGTGGCAAGTAGAAGTTGGTCCACGTGGTGATACCCCTCCTAATATCCTCACTTTTACAAATAAGTTGCTTACAAAGTGACCCACTTTTATAGAATAAGCAGAGATCACTTTTACAATGAAGTTACTTTATAAAAGAAAGTTGCATGCAAAATAAATAAGTTCAAAAGAAAATATTAAAACTACTTATAGTGATTCACTTTTATAATTCAAGTGAAATACACTTTACAATGGATGCATGAACTGTTTTTTAAAAAAGTAACAAAAAAGAGACTTGAACTCAAGACCTTTTACTTAATATAGCAACTTTTAAACAAGTGAGGCAACATGGCTTCATGATCTCGATCTACAACAGGAGCAGGTCTTCAAATGGGCTCTGATACCATGTTCGACAACACATGTATTCCAACAAAGGACGAACACCTTTAGTAACCACTCACATGACCAGATTAAAGATCAACACAACGATGTTTTCACGTGGTAAAGCCCCTATGAGGAAACATCCACGGCCCCCGCCAACATGGCCACTTGGAGCAATTTATTAATTCAAAAGAACAATTTACAAAGATATTTACAAGAGAGTTTCTCACAATCGATCATCGACAAATGACCCTCCATGTTCTTTAAATAGAGATCATGGACTAATCGAGTATTAAGCCATGAATCAATGTAATTGTTAAGTTCGAGGAGGATATGAACCATCGGATCTCTCTATGCCGGGAACATATCGTGCCCGTCATATTTCCTAACTACAAATGCATAATATTGCATAGTAAAGAAACACACTTTTACCTAACGACACATTTGACCAAGTTAATCTTTTATTTTTTTATCACTGGCGGAATCGACAACTGCGTCGGTCTCGTACTTGCGTGACACGGGGTCGATTCAAACCATTACCACTATAACCTCCAGGTGCCTACGTATGCCCCTTCCGCAAGCACGGCTAAATCGGGGGAATTGAACTCGAAACCTCATAGAACTTCATTTTCACGGCACTTGCCAATTGAGTTGCCCCTCGGGGGCTTAGACCAAGTTGATCTTAACTAACTCCTAAGTGTCAAAATATCCTAACATCACCATTTGTCAGGAAGATATAATTTGGGTGGGGGGTGGTTGGAATCCATACAATGTATATCTTCTTCCTCCCTGTTATCCACCAGTTTGCACAAGCTAGATTTTCTGAAGAGCCGCCAGAGAATGCGCAAGCAATTCTCATATTTGTAGATTACAGAGTTCAGTAGGTCTTATAAGGACCCCCTTTTTCCGCATTTCCACCATTGTAATAAATGTCCTAAGTATGAGAGATTGTAAAAGGCTATTGGCCACCCAAGACCAGGAGTGAGCACATACTTTGGAGTGTTTTTTTCTACTTGTTAATTATTTTTTCCACCTGCCTTGGTGAGAAGAAAATATAATTTCTAAGTTTTTTCACTCAAATGACTTAGCTCCAAAGCCAAAGTGTGTGCTGGCAAGCAGGTTTTGGCATGGAAAATCCAATGTCTAGTGTCTGAATGTATATGAGCTCATACTAGAACATAGTGTATGAGTCATTTGGAAATTACAACTAGGTTTGATAGGTTTTTTCTAAGTTTTCAGTGAATTAATTAAATTCCCACAAAAATGGAATTTATTAATTCTGAGTCAATAAATATAAAAAATATGGCATCAAATGTTGTCAGATGTCATATTTACAGCCGTTTTCCAGTCCAAAACACCATGTAAACCCCTATTTCCTATCTTTCGAGGCAAAAAAGTGATTATTATCACTAAAAAATCAATATTACTCGAAAAATACGGAAAAGGGATAGTTAATTTAAATCTCCTAAATTTTGGGAGAACTGGGGAACATGATTGAGACATGTTTTTCTCATGTCCCCAGTTGACTGAGGCCTTGGGCAAGTTTAACTGAGGTAGGGTCCACATGATTGAGGTGATTTGTAGTCAAGAGGAGATCCCAATGAGGGAACTCGACTCCCTTTCCTAAGTGGCGCATTCCCAAACCCTAGCGCATTAGTTAAGGGCAATGTTGTATATTTCGTGTCGGGGAAAGTGTCGACGAGGGTCTGGAATGTAACTTCTCGGCGACATCGGCGGAAAATGTCGCAAGACCTCAAAAAAATACAAAAACACTCATTTTTTTCAATTTTTTAAACTTGTAAAACAACAACAACATCAAATAAACACTTTGCTATATAAATATGAAAATACAACCAATAAATAAGATGCATAAGATGTCAAGTGGTCACATATCGTTACTAAACTGAAAATTCTGAAACATGTTGAAGTATTAAAAATAATGACTATTGTGGAAGACACCATAATCAGTCTCATGGATATCATGACCCTGGAGCTTAGATGATATCAACTATTTCATGATTCTAATCTGATGTGAGATTAAGATGAATTAAGATGTGATATCATGACCCTGGAGCTTGGACTATTATCTGATGTAGACTAGGTGTGTATCATGATTAATATCATCATGGATATCATGATGAAATATTAAGATGATATTAAGGTGCGTATATCATGATAGAATAATAGGTGCCACCATATAATCTTAATATCAGGTGATAAGGTGATAA
>ML776959.1:2016936-2027089 GCA_009831015.1 Picea engelmannii
ATGTTCATGGGTACCTAACAACATGACATTGCCACCATCTGGTTACCACGCCAGGGCAGTGACCTTTGGTTGCATGGCCAAGGGAAAGGGGGTCTCATCACGAGCCAGCCTTATCACCGCTATGAAAGTACTTGTGGGTAACATTGTCAGCTCTGGTCACCACGCCAAGGCAGTGTTTTTTGGTTAGCCCTTGAATAAAAAAGAAAAAGAAGAAGAAAAAGCAAATAAAGAAAAGAATAAAGGCAAAAGGGGCTTGGAAAAATTTGCATCCATGACAGGTACAGCTCGCCTTCTACAAAGGCACCCGCAGGTAATATCATGCATCCCTGGCTCTCACTCTACCCATATGTCTGGACATCCCTTGAACCACTTCACCTCGTTTACATGGCTTGGATGAAACCCCTGGGAAACTTTCCTTTCATTATGGATACTAGCCCAATAGGGTATCTTGTCCTTTTTCTCGACCTTGTATTTTAGGTTTTTGTAGAATCTTTGAGCTATTGAATGATAGATCAGGGCTTTATGCATATGTTTGATAAAATTGATGATGAAATGTGATTGACATTGCTATGATCCCTGTGACTAATGAGCCCATGGAGGGTGTAGTTTTTGATGTGCAGGACCATGCCTGACGGACAGGTACCACGTGGACCGGTACACATGGGGAGATGATTAGTTCGGACCTCCATGGGGCTGAAGAGCCCATCAGATGGTTGTTGGGACCCCATCAAGGGCAAAGACAGGACAGTGTTTGACCGAGGTCTTGCACCGGAGAAGAAGAGGACGTTCCATCAAGGGCACTTTGGCTGAGCCCGACCTAGGGGGGTTGACCCACTTCCAGTGGAACGTTTCCCTTGGATGGCCCAAGACGTCACCTTGAGCATGTGACAGTTGGACAGGGCAGCTGGCACGTGTGGCATGATTGGGAGGCCCAAAGAGGGCCAACGTTTTGTCATTTTGTGCTGCATTTGCCCTAAAAAGGGGCTAACGTCTCCCTCAGTAGGGCTTGACGTCTTGCTTATGCTCATTTAGGGTTTTAATTTAACATTTAATGTAAAAACAGTATGATTTTGGTTTAAAGCCTTGTCGGCTAATTTTTATGACCTAAAATTAATTAAAGGTCATGATACAGTATATATTCAGGAGTTTTATCCTCATTTTGATATCACACAGCTCACTCTCATAGTGAGATCTGATTTTTGTGCCCTTGTTGGGTATTTGATCTTTTAAGTGAGGCGCACTTGTTGAAGGAAGGATTTTCTTGGCATTTTTGGCATTTCTCTTGAAGGAAGGTTTACAACTAGGGTTTGCAATGCTATTTCATGGTGATATGCAAGTGTTTTTTCTGCAAAACTTCTTAATTGAATGGTTGTAGTCTTATATTCTTGCATTTATTTATAAACTTTGCTGATTTAAAACCCTAGGTGACAAGCACACAAGTAGGTCCTTGTTTCATGTCCCCTAAAAGAGAAATATTCAGCCATTGAAGAAGGAAGGAAGAGCCTAGCCATTGCTACACTCTTATTGYTTTTTCCCTTGTGCTAGCCGTGCCTTTTAAGAGTCAAGAAGGAGGAGACGTCCCAGGCCTAGGTTAACTACACCTAGGGCCCTCCTGCTTTTAGGGTTTGGTGATAGGGCCTTGCCTTTGCAACACTCTCCCTCACCTCACTCTCTTGTCTTAACTTGTCTTTTATGCTAGCCATTTTGCCAAGTTTAACCTAAGGAAGGAGGAAAGAGCACGAGGCCTTGCTTAAGCAACATCGGAGTGAGCCTCTTTCCCCTAGGGTTTTGATTCTGGGGCCCTGCCATTGCAGCACTTCATAACCCTTCCCTCTAGTCCTTAGCCTATTCCCTTCAACCTTTGTGCCCTCTCTTAAATTGACTCGATCTACCCTTAGGCACTGATCTCAGGTCCCCAACGTTGAAGTGATAGTGCTCAAAAAACTCTTAAAACTTTTATAATTTGAAACCCTAGCTAACTACTAACCCTAATAAAGTTGACGTCACACTTGGTTATTCCATCTTGACGCAGCACTTTCTATTGATAAGCAATTAGATGTTGTTTTAAAGCATTTATTGAGTAAGGGTTTGATTAAATACATTGTTGGCTACATCATCTCATTATTTATTGATGAATTGATATTTTTCCACTGCTATTTTGATAAACACTGATCTCATTGATATCTATTGTTATAATTGCTATTCTATTGACATCAGATAGTTATATGAAGTATTAACCCATTGAATTATAGCCTACATATATTGTTTTGCTATTGTCTTGTTCCGGACAGGTGTTCTCATTTGGGGCTACACTTCTTTATTGGTTGTTTAGTCGGACTATCTGATCTTGGTGGTAACCTGTGAGGAGGGACTTTTACTTTGATCCTTATACCTTTGCCTCTTCATAACCCCAGGTTACCGGGGACGTCTCCCCTGGCCCTAACCTCCCTAAAGAGAAAGAACCTCCCCATTGAGGTGACATTGGGTGGGGTAGGTTCCTGTTACGCCAGTTTGCCCTCTATCTTCTAGCCATTTGACCTAGCTACAAACTGTGCGATAACAGGAGTCATTTGGGCAAGTTCAAGAGGGTAGGTCAAGGGTTTATAGGCAGCCAATTGGCATGTTCTAAACACCTAGACTAGGTTCAACAACCGATTTTAGTGGTTAGGGTTTTACAAAATAAGTGAGAGAGACAATCACTTAAGACGCCTTCTCAAAGCAATTGTAAGGTAGTCCCTACCCCAAGACTGTAAACATACATACCTACTACTTAAAGATTAACATATGAGATGTTATGATCTTGACAATATATGGCTAGAGACTACAGCATAAGACTTAACTATATCACTATAAGTTCCCCAAACGTAGCAACATACTCCTTTATCGCCTTTTTTGCCTCTGACATTCAATATTTTGCAAAGTTTCTAACCTTCAAGTATGCCTTAGAACAAATCCACAAATAAAATCACTCAAAAGACCACATAACTTACATAAAATAAGGGCAAAATCCTCCAAAACTTAGAGCAAGAGTGCTCCCAAGTACTTTCATTTCCTCACTAATCCAATCCATCTTGCAAATGAAGAGGAGAGATCTTTTATAGATGAAGAGCTTGTTATAGCGTAGGTTGTAAGTTGGGCAAAGCTCGACCCAACCACAAAGCAAATGCTACAACTTGGGAATCCTACACCCAATGTCACCTCGATGTATGTCACGCACTTTAAGGGTGACTAGGTCACTCTAGGGAGGCGATCCCAGTGACCCTAGGGGGATTGAGATGGAGATGGAGATGGATGGAATTGAAGCCCTTATACGTCAAGTCTAAGTGGGATAAAGGTGGGAAAAGATGCATTGTAAATCAACTAATTGTTGCCCGATAGGTATAGTACTTCTCCGGATGATTGTACCTACCCGAGACACAAGAAAAAACACTTTGCAATGATATATGTTAGTTGGATCAGCAAGTTAGGTTTGTTGTCCCTAATCTGTAGCAGTAAATGGCAGTTTATATCATCAAATAAAATATCTAAATCAGCAAACAAAAATATAAATTATCTAAGTAAATCAGAATCAAGATTAGCAATGAATATAGGCTAAAAGATGGCACTTAAGAAGATAGAGAAGATGCTTGTTGTAAACATGTGTTTTCTACAGAAAATTGCAGCCTTATGGCTGTAGCATTCAATGGCATGCAGCAGCAAAATCAACCATGGAAAAGTGCCAAGAACTAGCCCAAAAGATGCGCCCTAGTTAGTAGAGTAAGTGAGCAAAATTTAGGAGCTAGTCTAGGGTTAGTTTAGGAGTTATAGCTAGGAGTTTATCTAGGTTAGATCAGCCCTAATGGCCATAGGTTAGGGTTTGTAACAGCAAGCAAAGTCATGGGAGAGAGGGGACGCCCTAGTAGGGAAAGACTCCTCTCAATGAGGCAAATCAACTTCAAGCAAGAAACCTTTCAAAAGACCAAAATTTGTGTTTCCCAAGGCAATGATTTTATATCTCCAATGCAAAAAAGTATGACTATTGCCTTTACTATTGGGTTAATGGAGTCAAATAAACAAAGAGCTAGAGAAGCTAACTCCTTGGGGGTGTAAGCCCTTTTACTTCCCAAGGCAAATTTCTCTAGCTAAGGTTTAAGCTAAGAGGGTGTATCCCCTTATACTTCTCTTAGCAAACCCTTGTAAATCAAAGAGATGAAGCATAAAATGATGAAGACTATGGTGGGGGTGTATGCCCTTATACTTCCCACCTAGTTCCTCGCATAACAATACTTGACTTGCAAAAATGATAGCATAATAGTAAAAGACCATACCAAGATCAAGAGAAATGCCAAGATAATCCACCATAAGAGCTAGAAAACATCATCCAAGGCCAGTGCCTCACTCCTCCATCAACCATTCATTAATATAGCCATAAACAAGTGCACAAGAGACAAAAAGAGCCAAGTGTAGCGAAAATTTCAGACCAAGTCCTCTCACAAGAGGGAGAATTATGATTAAAATGAGATCTTATGATCTCTATTTATACAAAATGTAGCTAACATAGCTTGTCCACAAATTAAGGAGTAAAACACAAGATTAGGGGTCAACAACCCTAATCTTGCCCCCTTAACAAAGTAATACTAAACAATTCACTTAAAATTTCACTTTTTGCACAAATAAAACCCTAATTTAGGAGGACGTCACACCTTTAGAGGACGTTTTCCACTTTTAGGAAGTCATTGGTGTTGGAGAAGCATGGATAGGCGTTGGAGAAGCATGGATAGGCCTCCAAAGGCCACATGTCAAGCATCTAAGAACTCTCATCATGGTGAATACCTTTCTCCTCAAACGTCCATGTGTCAAAAGAGTGGCACCTCACCACCATGCCCTAGCCCCAAAATCGTGATGTCAAGCTCAAAAGTGGAACGTTTTGCCCTTCCTGGACAAATCGTTTGGCAAGTAAGGGGTGGGCTAGCTTGTCCAAGTCATCATCAAGTCCATCCAAGTCTGATCTCTCTCATCTAGCATGCGGGCCCCTGGCATCCAGCCTGTGGGCTTGTAGCCCCATGGAAGCCCAAGCTAGGCTTGTTCTCCCAAAACTGTCCACCAACTAAGTCCTGCAAAAAGACAAATGAACACGCCCTCCAAGGATCTCAAGTCATAACATCATGATAAGTGAATCCAATAAATAAATAAGCCATCTAAGCATGTGCATCAAAGATCACTATATCAAACAATTAACAGCTCAAAGACACTATGTGACTTGTCCAGCTTGAATATGGGAGGGTTGACGAGGTGTCTTATTGGGTAGATCTTGCCCTAGCTCAAGGAGAGTTTCCAAGAGATCCCTCTCTAAGCCATGTAACGTGGATGAAGTGGATGAAGTGGTTGGGGTCAAGACTCAATAGGCATAGGCCTCATGACATACAAGGGGTCGTAGTGTCTCATTCATGGGTGCCTTTGTAGAGGGTGTGTGGTACCTTCGTCCGCAATGCACTTTTTCCAAGCCCATCAATTGCCTTTTATCTTTCTTTCTTTATCTTCTTTCAATATAGCATAAGGAGAGGTTGAAGGTCACTACCCTGGAGTGGTGACCAGGTGGTGGCAATTTCATTGTAACATGAAAGTCTTTTTGCGTTTTTTCCACATTATTAAGTCGGTACCTTACACCGTTGATGTCATCTCTGCATTTGTTCACGTCAGCCTTAAGTTCTTTGTTGTTGACCATCCTTGCGATTTTTTTATATATATATATATTATTTAAATTTAAATATTAATTTTATTTTATATTTATATATGTATATATAGATATTATAGATCATATATAATAAATTAACATAAAGTATATATTATAATTAATACAATTTAATGAATCGATGATGGGCCACGATTTTACACTAGGGGCACGAATGGTAGTCAAAGGTCGGCTGTAGGGGGCAGGGATGGGACCGGGTCAGTTCTGCGGCTGTGTCGGGTCAGGTCTGCAGGGCAGTTGGCTGGGTTTGAGCGGGGGTGTCGGGGGAGGGTCTGGGCGTGGGAGATGTCGAGGGAACGCGTAGTGTATAGGGGCGCGACGCATAGTTTAGGGAGGGGTTGTAGTGGGTCCGCGGGGGTGTGGGAGTGGGGGTGTCGGGTAGTGAGTGAATGGGGGCCACGGAGATATGGGGTTGCGAGAGTTATTGGTAGGGTACGGGACGGGACGAAGTGCTCGAGTGTGGTCGGGGGTGTTAGTTTGCAAGGGTGCGGGGGATTTGTGGGGGTTTAGACAGGGGGGGAAGGGGTATGGTTAGGAACAGGGATAGGAGGGACGGGTTACGATAGCAGGGGGGGTTAATTTAATGAGGAGAAAAAAAATGTACAGGGGGGCAATAATGGCGGACGTTGGATCAAAACAAAAACCTCTGATACCACTGTAACATGAAAGTTGTTCTTTACTGAGAAATGAATATTTATGAATATTAATATATGATTGAATATGATAAAATTGATGATTACACTACCCTCGTGACGGTTGCTATATAGCATTGACTGGTCACGAGGTGAGGAGGTACGTGCCTCTTGATTTAATTAAATGATATTAATTATTATTACAATTTATTATATTTATTATTATTATCATTTTTATGTTCGTAACAGTCACCCACAAACACCTAATGGAAATGAGAAGGTTGGCTCGTGATAAGACCCCCTTTCTCTCAACCATGCAACTGAGAGCCATTACCCTGGTTTGGTGACCAGATGATGGTAATGTCATACCACTAGATATTCATGGATGTGATAGGTCGGATCGTGATGAGACCTCCTATCCTTCAACTAACCTTTTCAGCATTCTTTATTATATTGTGGGTCCCCTTTACTCAAAAATAAGCATTTCATTACTTTCTTGGGTAATCCTTGGGCGAAGCATCTAGAAGGTTTATATAAGGCTTTTATCTTTTATCCAACACCAACCCCTAGGCCTTTAGCCCCTTTTTCCCATAGAATGAGGGACAACCCCTTCTTGGGTCAATACACCCTAAAATCCCAAGAGATAAGGAAATGGAGGGGAACAATGATGGAAAGTGGTAAGTATGATCGGGAATGGTACGATGGTTCATTAAGGGAGTTCCCAGTAGCAAACCCATCCCCAAGGAAAACCACTTACTAGGGAACAATGTCAACCACTAAGGTGAAGCAGGGCAAAAGGCATAATGTCCAAGCACATATCATGAAATCTAGAGCAACCTAAGATACAACATAATCAAATGGCTTAAATATTGAAATGGTGCTCACCATAATACTGACTTGTACCTCATGGAGCAAGGTCCACTGCCTTCCAAAAGCCAGCTGGTGTGGTGGATGCCAACTGCAAAACTGACCATCTGTGGTGGTGAGTGGGTTTTCCATCTGTGCAAAAGGGAACTGTTGGTCATGTAGTCTCTTGACACTCCATATCTGCAACCTGAGGCCCTCGAGACATGATCTCCTTAGTTATCCACAAAATGGAGATAACAGAGCCTAACAAAAACCATGAGTAAATACAATGGGCGTGCAGCAAACCATAGGTAAAACCATTAGCTAAAAAAATGTCCAAAAACCATAGACTCTAAAACCATTGGTTGGTTTAAGAAATGAGGGGATCAAAACCATATGTTCAAAACCAAAAGCTAAAACCGTTGGCTAGAATTCATGAGTTGCCTCTCCTATAAAACACCCCTCAATCTCCTTTGAATAGGTCAATCTGACTTGTTTGTGTAAAGAAATGTTGCCTAGGTGTTGAGTTAGATTAGATTTCTGGGGCAGATCGAAATTCATGTCTAAATGCCTTCTCATGATGGCTGAATCTCACAAGTATGCCTGCTTGATTATGATAAGAAGGGCATTCCTTATACAGCCCTTGGTAATCTGTTGCTGGAAAGAAACACTCTTTTTTTTGCGGGTACAGTCTATATCTTGGTGGTTGTTTTGAGGTTTAAATTGATGCATTTATACCCCTTTACTACTCTACTCACCACTTGTCAACGGGTCTGCATTAATCATTCTGGAAAGATACCCTTGTTGTTGAGAAGAGGATCTTGTCAAGTATAAATGAAACAGACCTTAAATACAACAGCCCCCCTTAGGTTGTGCCCTCCAAGAGTAAATGTCTAACCCCTCCTTGAAACAGAATGTAACCACTAATCATAAGTTCACCCTTAACTACTACTTTTGGCAGCAATTGATAGGTTCAAGTGGTGCACCCTATGCACCCTACCCTACGTCTATCATTTCAGATGTCAGACCTGCCCAGAATAGAGATTGTAATCACTGACTTAATGCTCCCTGTCTTCTGAATGTTTTAATGTCGAAACAGACCACAAGAATAGGATTTGTAAATGTCAGTGCAGCTCCTTTCTTCATGGTGCTAAGAGTAGATCATAAGATACGTGTTGTTTCTCCTCATGATCTGCTACTTAAATTCATGTCCTCACAACTGATATAGGGTACAAGATAGATGACACGTGATAAGTCTCAAACCTTCTTGGAACCATTCTGAATATGGTAGCACTATTTTACTATTTGGGAGTGTTAGCGCTAGAAGTCAACTCAAGACTGCTATTGAGTTGAGCCTAGAACACCTTGTTTCAAAAATGTTCAATAAGGGTTTTAAGATGGATAAATCCTTGCTTGATTTGAAAGGGAATAATAATCTCATCTATTAAGATCACTGACCTAAGTGCAGCAATTCAGGTAAACAAAACTGATGGCTAGAGATTTAAGATTTTAAGTGATGTGATTGAGAGAAGGGTAAAAACAAAGACTGATAAATACACCAATAACAAATCTTGTCTTTAATGTCTTTATGCAGCAGAGGAATAAATGTTTATCCAGAATTCAATCCAAATAAAATTTAAGGAGGAAAACACCAATGTGGAAAAGATTACTAAAACCCTTTAAGGCAACCTTCTCAGCACAAAAAGCATTTGTCATAAGCTCATATAACATCAGCAAAGTGTTCAGAAGAAAACATGAAGATGATAAACAAAGAAAGATAACAGACTAACCATCAATTTCATTAGCAATTGAAGTCTTTACATAGGCAAGATAAATCAAAACAGTCTTAATATATGTAATATCAAGCCAAAAGCAGGGATTCAACCCCTCTGCAGCTCTCTATTAGTCCCTCGGACTGAATTCCCCTCTCTGTATTTTATTTTCCTCGTGCTCTTTATAGATACCTAATACCTTACAAAATGGATCGAATCCTTATCCATAATAGCTAAGATAATCAAATCCTACAAAATAATAACAAAATTTGACATATGATTTAAGATCCACATTTTAAGGGCAGTTTGGATCTTCATAGATCTTTGACTGTCGATAATCTACTTGATATTTTGTCATGGAAATAAGATCGATTCTCATCTTTATCCAATCCTCTGCCACTTGTTTCTTCACTTGCATCCTCCAGTTGTTGCTCTGAAATGTGGAACATAATTAAGTCCCAAAACTGCTCTTTGAAATAAGCACTACGAAATCACCAAGTGGATGATTTTTACTCAAATCATGTTTCCAAAACCTTGAGAAATGGTCTATTTGTATCCATATAATTTCCACCTGTTTATACCATTATCTTCCCTCTCAGGATTCGGCCTTTCAATTTCACAAAGATGTGTAAAGAACTCTCATAGAGAGGTTACACACAAAAGTATAAAACAATTAAATCTGACATGAGGAATCCATGCAAGCAATCTGTAAATAGAAGAGATGGAAAAATATATGACTTTGAAACAACTTATGAGCCTCCTATTGATTTCTAAATGAAACTCGGGATAATTTGTAAGTTTAGGAGACTTTATGTATCAATCCCAGCAAACAAACACTGGGCGCATTTGCTGAAGAATTTGGCTTTCACTGTTGAAACCATGTCATCATGCAAACATACCACTTCGAAGATTTGACACATAGACCATTTGGGTTTTAACTCTATCATTGGCGTGCATGTAAACCTACATGACAGCATGCACATTCTTGACTTGTTTCCTATTGATGATTACACTTGAATTTATGTTGGCCGTGTTATCCCCGATATCTAGGGATAACTAGGAGATCATGTCTCGAGGCCCACATGGTCCTAGACATGGAGTACCGAGAGCAGGAGCGACCTGAGCATGGTCCTGGAGGACCCATCTTCTTCTTCTCAGCCAGCTTTGTCCTG
>ML776959.1:2034573-2054379 GCA_009831015.1 Picea engelmannii
ACATTGTAGAAAGTTTCGCGGAATTTCGTCGAGTCTAGATAGGTTTTTTTTAATTAATTAAATTTAATTAATTTTCCTAAGGTTGGGATTTTAATTATTTAATTAATTAATTGTTTTTGAGCAATTATTGTAAAAACTAGGTCATTGGAATTTTGATAGGGGTATTTGTGCTCAAAAGAAATGGAAAGGCACCCCCTACACCCTTGGACCAAGTTTCAGCTCAATCGAACAAGTTTTGCTAGGCATTTGTCCATCCGAAGTGTCAGTCAGTTAAAACAGCAATTTTAATTGCTAAGTATGACATTGCCGAAATGTCGTTTTTTGTAATTTTTGAGTTAATGAGTTGATGTAAAGATGGAAAAGGGCAAGAAAGGACATCCTTAACCTACCCAACCCACCTTACAACCTTTATACACCCCCTCAACTCTTCACTCCCTCATTTCCTCACGCCCCCTAGGGGGATTTGCGCCCCCCTCACACCCAAACCTTAGAAAACCCCTTATATTTGATGTGTGGGCCCCTCCCATAGGTGGTGCGCCCCTCCTAGCCTACCACCTTACCATTTCATGTCCCCACACTCCACATCACTCGTCCATGTCACTTATCCATGCCAAAACCCTAAGTTGGTGCGCCCCTCTCCTTGAGATCTTCATCTTGGCTTGGGTTTTGACACATGGAGCTCATCCAAGTGCCTTCACTTTGCCTTTTGAGGTATAAATAGAACCCTCTTCCTCTCTTTTCATCACCATTCTTTGAGCTAGTGTTACTATACTGGAATTTCGCCCCACTCTCTTGCTCTTGCCATCTTGCCATTGCACTTATATGCTCTTGAGAGTCTTGGAGCAACTTGTTGCTGCAACACTCTCACTTTGGATTAATAAAACTTTGAAGGATTTTTGAATCACCAAGAGTATTCTAGTTGCATTCTTCACATGAGGTGATATTGTGGTATTTGAGTTCATTTGGGTTGTGTTGAATAGATCTTGAATGAAGTAGTTTATTTGGGTAGATTAGCAAAGAGTAGTCTTGCTGATTTATTTGTGTTGGGTAGCTAGTTCTTAGAAGTATTTCAAGTAGTTAGTTTATCCATACACATTATCTATTTTATGCTTCACTATTTCTCTTGACTTTTGCAGGTTCACCTCAAGGGATTGTTGGGAAAACCTCAAGAAGGAGTCTTCCCTCAAGCTCTTCATAAACTCCTAGTTTGTTTAGTCCTATATTTCTGTTTAATTTCATCATATATTTCAGTTAGCTAACCATCTTAGATAGGTCAAATAATTCTACATTTCATTTGGAGATTTTATGTGAAAAATTTCTGCGTAAAAAACAGAAATTTGTCTTGACTTAGTTGTGTTGTGCAGCATATCCAGCAAGCATTTGCTTGCTAGTTTTTGCAGGTTCTTACCAGAAACAAAGGGATATGTTGCTCAAATCCACCCATACAACACCTCAAAGGCTTCCTCAATAGTTGAGTAACATTCTCTCTTCTATCTCCCTTCTATTTTAGCATTGTAGCAAGCCCCCAGGAAGTTCCCTTGAGGCTTGCATTCTCTTGTATCTTTTTGCATTTGGGTATTTCATTTTCAGCAAGTTTTAGTTGCCTACACCTTGGAAGAGTGATTGGCTAAGCCAACCCCCCAAAATCGTTGGGCTAGAAGATAGAGTTTCTTGAAGCATTCTTTATTTCTTGCCCCACCTATCATTAAGACATGGTTGTGTGGCTAGCATAGTTTAATAATTGTTATATTTTCTTTTACAACCCTCTTTGGCACAATATTGGTAGGCTTGACCTCCACCTTGTGCCATTGTGAGTGGTTTGTCTTTTTCAAGTTTTGCCTAAGATTTAATTGCCTACACCTTGGGAGAGTAACCCCCAATATCGTATGGCTAGATTAGTGATGTGATGATAATGTGCTAATGGTTAAATGATTTGCAATCTTTTATGGGTTTTTTCATACATTCACTAAATGGTAGCCTAAGCCTTTGAGGCACAATTCTTTTACTTGCTTTAAGTCTCTTATATCTCAATGCATAATACACACATGGTCAAGTAGATATCTTAAAGCAATCCTTTATTTTGTGCAAGCTTATTGTGTTTCATGTTCTCATCTTATTTAGCAAGTGAATGGTGTATGGTTGATTCTATTTTCAGCAATTACTTAAGTCTTTAGCTTGCTTTACTTCATGGAATAGCTTATGTGTTTAAATGGTTTAAATCTCATGTGTTGTTCCTTTTGGCAAGCTGTTCTTGCCCTCTTCATGGCACATCTTTTCATATACTTAACACATGTTATGGGTTATCAAATGATGATGTGAATGTCTCTTTATTTTTCAGCTTCTATTTACAAGTTCATATGTGTTTACATGCTGCAATTTCATAAGTTATAACACATTCACAGCAGTCACTTTAAGTTTCGGTTTTGGGCTTAAATCATACTTTTTGGGCACCTAAAAGTCATCTAAAACACTCACAACACATTTTAAGACTTACCCATAAGTCATAATAACATTTTAGACCAACTAGGACAACCTAATTCCACCATCTTCACCATCTAAAACGGGTTTGAGGAAAACAACGGAGGGTAGTGGCAGGGGACTGTCTCATGGTGCACCAGGTGTGTGTCCTCTCCGGGAAGTACTCTTACTGCAGGGTTGACCGTGAAAGCTAGGGTGGGCCTCGTTGCCTTACTATCTTGAGCATCCAGTAGCCATTTGGCAATAGGAGGAGGAGGTTTAAGGTTCAAACACTTAGTTAGGGGGAGGAAAAATAAAATTTATCAAGTCTTTAAACAACTCCTAACCACTTAGTCTCCTAGACAATCTTTACTTTGGCATATTCTTTTGATGGTTGTTTAGAAGTCTATTTTGCAAGCACATTTACATTTCTCAATCTATTATGCAATCTTGTGGTTTGAAATATCTAAGTGTTATATCTCTTGAGCATTGATTTTCCAAGTGTTTATATCTTTCAATTCATGCTCTTTGTGGTGTGACTCAAGAAGAAGTTGTGCATCCCATTTGGGGAGGCATCATCTTGTTGAGTCTTGAGTGCTTTAGTGATTGCCATTGAAAAGCAGTGCAATAGAGTAAGTGCTATTGGGGCATGCGTGGCCTTATGTGATTGATCTTAATGTTGAATATCTCTTAACTCTCACACTTTGGCCCTTTTTAATCTTGACTATTTGTATCTTGTGTATCTCTTGTATAATTGTTGTAACATTTCTTATTTATTACTGTAAGTACTTGTATCTTCTTGTTGTGGAGTAATTACAATCTTATACTTGTAATCTTTTGTAATTCAACACCCTCAAACATAGTTGACCCCTTGCCCAACCTTTAGGCCCTAGTCTTAGTTGACTTAGGGAAGGGTTTGCTTGTCATTGAAAATCTTGCACTTTGCACTTGTTGCCTTAGAATCATAGGTTAGTTTTCCCCTAAACCTTTAACAAATTAAAACCAACTCCTAGAACATAAACGTTAAATCACATCTAGTAACTAGGGTCTACCTCCCTTGGCTTCCCTAGGAGTAAGCCTAGAAGGAAGAGGTTCCAATCAAAGTGACAGTGTGGACTGTGAACCACACAACAATCCTAGTTTGTCAACTCTCTTCCCCTTCATCCTGCACAACCCAAAGAAATGAACCCCTTTCTTTGCAATGCAGTCCCTCAGGTTGTTCCGCCTCTTTCTAAAGCTCTCAATGCTACTGGTTAGAAAATATCAATGCTCAAAACTCCAAGGATTCTTAGTTGTGAACAATCTTTTCACAACTGTCAACATTCTCATGCACACGGGCATTAATTCCTTGCTGGAAAATACTAGTTGATCCTACAGCCAACTCGCAATGGCTCACTACTTCCAGCAATTTTCTTTCCATGCCCAAACTCAGAACAAGAATGAGCAAGAATGAAAATTAGGAACAACTCCCAAAATGATTGAGTAACAATTCAGGAACGAACAAAGGAACCCCCTAATAACCAAAGACAAGGTTTAAATAATCATATGTCAGTGCATAACGTGGCCTCCCCCAAGAAGCTCATGTAACCCCCTTTTCTCACTAAATCAAGGATGGGTATATAAAATATAAGAAAAGGCTTAGCCCTTTTAGCCCCCCTCTCTCGTGGAATCATAACCCCCTATAACTTTTTCCTTGTCCATCTTGCAACCAGCAATGTATTTTATTATTAATATTCAAAGTATTACATTTTAAGGCTCTCCAACCTTTTTCAACTTTACAGGCACTCCGAGCTTTCATCAAATTAAAAAAATACATTATTAATCTGGAGACTCAAAACCGAGGTATTACATTCCCCTCCCCCTTATTTTGGCATTGTCCTCAGTGCATATATACAAAAGTAAAATCAAAACTTCAAAAAGTCGTAGGTACTCTTCCCGCATTGCACCCTCATGCTCCCAAGTGGCATCTTCAAGACCGTAACAGGTCCACTGAACCTTTACCAATCCTATGGCTCAATTCTAGAGCACATTAACCTTCCTGTCCAATATGCGCACCGGCTAGACCTGAAAGTCTCATTTTAGCTTCACCTGAATCAAATCCCAATCAATGACATGGTTAGGATCATGCACATTCTTTTTCAGTAAAGAGACATGAAATATAGTGTGCACATTTAAAGAAGCGGGCAATGCAAGCATGTATGCAACTAGCCCTATTCTATCCAATATCTCAAATGGACCACAAAATCTGGCTGCTAACTTGGTACAACTGCCCAGCTTCAATGTGCTTTTCTTAGGCTTCACTTTCAAAAATACATGCTCTATCACTTTAAATTCTCTAGCTACCCTATTCTTATGTGCATAACTCGTCTACCTATCTTGTGTTGCTTTCAAATTATGCTTAATTTTAACCATCTGGTCTTCCATATCTTTGAGCAATTCTAGCTCAAGTACTATTTTGTCTGTTGGGTTGTCCCAACTCGCAAGAGTGTTGCATTTTCTACCATACAAAGTTTCAAATGGGCTCATCTTCAAGGAAGCTTGACACCTGTTATCGCACAGCTTGTAGCAATGATGAAAGGTTGTAAGATAGAAAGTCAAACGGGCGTAACTGGAACCAATCCCACCCAATGTCACCACGATGAAAAGGTTCTTTCTCTTTAGGGAGGTTGGGCCCAGGGGAGACGTCCCCAGTGACCTGGGGCTTTGAAGAGGCAAGAGGATAATAAGACAAGGTTAAGTTTCCCCCCTCACAAGTCACCACCAATCAGATAATCCCGGCTAAATAGCCAATAATGAAGTAAAAACCCCCAAGAAACACACCTGCCTTGAGCAAAGCAACAGCAAACTGATAAATGCATGCTATTTCAATGGGTTAGCACTTCATATAGAAAAATATGACTATCTGATAAATATATAAGCAATTATGGCAATAAATATTGACGAAGTCAATGTTTATAAATATGGCAATGAAAGTAATGTCACTTCTTCAATAAATGCTAGAATAACGTTGGCATTCAATACAATAAATCAACACCTCATTCAATTAATGCCTTTAATCATTATTCAATTGCTTGATAAACAAAACGATGTTGCACTAATGATGTAATAGCATGAGATGACGGCAGCAATTAGGGTTAGTAGGGTTAGTTCCTAGGCTAGGGTTAGTAGTTAGGGTTTCAATTCAAGGTTTTGAGAGTTTTTAGATCAAGTCCACTTCAACGTGTGAGGTCTTAGGATCAGTGCCTTAGGGTTAAATGGAGTCAATAGTGAAGGACGCAACAAGTGAAGGAGACGAAGTCAAAACGGCTAAGGACTGGAGGGAGGGACTTTGAGGTGTTGCAAAGGCAATGCCTCAAAGTCAAAACCCTAGGGGAGAGGTTCACCTTGGTGTAGAAGAACTAGGCCTCAGTGATCTCTCCTCCCTCCTTAACTCAAAAGGCAAAACGGCTAGCTGAGAAGATGAAGCATATAACCAAAACTAGAGGGTTTGATGAGACAAGGTGTTGCTACAGCAAGGCCTTTCAGCAAACCCTAGAGAAAAAACGGCCCTAAGTGTAGTAGACCTAGGCTTAGGATGTCTCTCTCTTCTTGGCCTCTAGATAGTACGGCTAGCAATAGGAGAAGAAAGGAAGGGAGTGTAGCAACGGCTAGGCTCTCTCCTTCTTCAATGGCTGAAAAATTCTCTCTCAAGGGACATGAGACAAGGACCTACTTGTGTGCTTGTCACCTAAGGTTTTATCCAGCAAAATCATAAACATATGCAAGAAAATTAAACTACAACCATTCATTCAAGAAGTTTTACAGAAAAATACTTACAATTCACCAAGAAATATCAATGCAAACCCTAGTTGTAACACCTTCCTTCAAGAGAAATGCCAAAATGTGCCAAAATAGTCTTCCTTCAACAAGTGCGCATCACTAAATCAGCCAATAACCCAAGAGAGGGCGCAAATTTCAGACCTCACTAATGAGTGAGTGAGTTGTGATGAAAAAATGAAGGTAAAAATCCCTCATTTATACAGTATCATGACCTAAATTTACATTTTAGGTCATGTAAAACGCTGACAAGGCCAAAATACCAAAATCATATTGTTTTACATTAAATTGTCAAACTAAAACCCTAATCAAGCTGAAAAGAGAATAAAAGCCCCTCCAAGGGAGACATTAGCCCCTTTTAGGGCAAATGGGGCATCCTGGAGCAAAACGTTAGCCCTCCTTGGGCTTCTCCAACCTGCCGCACATGCCAACACTGCCCAGTCTGCCTCCCAAGACGTCCCTAAAGTTGTATGACATCATGGCTATGATGGGTGACGTCCTAGGCCTTCCAAGGCCAACGTTCCACTGAAAGAGGGCCAATCCCCCTAGGTCAAGCTCTGTCGGGGTGCCTCTGGTGGAACATCCTCTTCTTCTCCAGTGCAAAACCCCTAATTCATCTTTGTCTTGTCTCTGTCCCCTGAAGGGGTCTCAACATCCATCTGATCGGCTCTTCAACCCCATGGAGGTCCGAACTGATCATCTCCCCATGTGTACCGGTCCAAATGGTACCTGTCCGTTGGGCATGGTCCTGCACATCAAAAGCTACGCCCTCCATGGGCTCATCAGTCACAGGGATCATAGCAATGTCAATCACATCTCATCATCAGTATTATTAAACATGTGCATAAAATCCCTAATACATCAGTTAACAGCTCAAAGACGTTACACAAGCCTACAATACAAGTGTGGAGAAAAGGACAAGGCGTCCTATTGGGCTAGTGTCCACAGAAGAAGGAAAGTTCCCGGAAGAAACCTCATCCAAGCCATGTAAGTGGGTGATGTGGTCAGGGGATGTCCAAACATGTGGGTGCAGTGAGGGCCAAGGATGCAAAAAATGTTACCTGTGGGTGCCTTTGTAGAAGGCGAGTTGTACCTGTCATGGATGCATTTTTTCCAAGCCCATTCTTGCCTTTGATTCTTCATTCTTTTATTCTTTTATCCTTTACTGCTTTTATTGTTCAAGAGCTAATCAGGGGACACTACCCTGGCGTGGTGACCAGTGGTGATAGCGTTACCCACAAGTATTTTCACAGAAATGAGAAGGTTGGCTCGTGATGAGACCCCCTTTCCCTTGGCCATGCAACCAATAATCACTGCCCTGGTGTGGTGACCAGCTAATGGCAATGTCATACTGTTCGATACCCATGGACCTAATAGGCTAGCTCGTGATGAGACCCCCTATCCTCTGGTTAGGCCTTGTTTTATTATTTTTCCAGGTCCCTCTTGTTTCTTGCTGAGAAGCCTTTTATTGCTTTCTCGGGGATCCCTAGGTGAAGCATCTCAAGGTTTTATTTTTAGGCTTTTATCTTTTACCAGCTTGCTTTTACCTTCTGGGCCTTTAGCCCCTTCTTCCCACAAAATAAGGTGCAATTCTGAAAATAGGTCAACCCAATGTCTGGACAAGTGGAATGGGATAGGTGAGCGGGAAACAAGATGGAAAAGTGGTACTATGATGGGAGCGGACGATGGCTTCTCAAAAATTCCCCCCAGTGGCAAACCAAAACCTACAAACACAGGTTTGCTAGGGCACCCTATCAATCCCCCCAAACATGGTCAAGTGGGCAAGTGTAAGATCCAAGCAGTTGTTAGAAATAAAAGGAATCAAATGCATACATTCAATGGTTTTGATGATCAAAGTGACACATACCATGATACCCAGACCAATTACCTCATGGAGCAAGAACCTTCTCTGACACAGGACCAAGCCGATGGTGATGGATGTTGTTGCTGCTGACAAGATAAAGGTGTTGGAAGAAAGAAAAGGTGGGCCCTCCAGGGCCATGCTAAAGTCAATCCTGCTCTCGGTACTCCATGTCTAGGACCTGTGGGCCTTGAGACATGATCTCCTAGTTATCCCTGAAAGTGGGGGATAACAATACCCATTATTGTAGGAAAACTCAACCAAATGCAAGCAATCTTCCCACTTAGATGGCTTATCCATCACATAAATTCTCAACATGTCTTCAATTACTTGGTTGACTCTCTCTCTGTGCCCATCTAACTGTTGATGGTATGTTATACTAAAGTTCATATTTGTACCAAATCCCTTAAGCAATCTTCTCCAAAGGTTTGAAGTAAACTTTGTATCGATGTTTGAAACAAATGCCTTAGGTATTCCATGCAACCTAGCAATTTCCCTCATGTAAATTTCTGCAATATTAGTTGTCGTATTAAGTCATCTTCACTAGAATAAAATGAGCAGCCTTGGTTAATTTATCCACCACTACCATTATTGAATCATGTTGTCTTGTTGTCCTAGGTTATTTAGTAATAAAATCAATGGTTGTTACTTCCCATTTCCTCTCTGGGATTGGTAATGGATGTAGCAAACCTGTTGGGTGTCTATGCTCAGCTTTCACTCTCTTACATTCCATACATCTAGCAATGTAATCAACAACATCCTTCTTCATTCTTGGACAAAAGTATTGGCTTCTTATTGTTGCAACAGGGATGTCCGACATATGGAACATTATGCATTTCTTTTCACACCAAATTCTTGAGTTCTCTAGAATTAGGAACATAAATTCTATTTTTACAGATAAGTACTCCATCTTCTCCCATGTTATACTCGTTAAATCTCTTATGTACTTCATGTTGTAAGCTTTATTTTACTTGTAGGTAACGTTGGGTCGTAACATCAACATCTATAGTTCTATTCTTTAAACCTGATCGATGCATACTAATGGTTGTAGCATGCATGATATGTACCCTTCTGTTGAGTGCATCAGTAACTTTATTTTATTTTCCTTTAATATGCTTGATGTCAAAGTCATACTCACTTAAGAATTCCAACCATCTTGTTTGTCTGGCATTTAAGTTGGTTGCTCAAAAAGATATTTCAAACCAATGTGGTTTGTCCTTAATTCAAATTTTTCCCCATTAAATAATGCCTCCACATCTTCAATGCGTGAACTATTGCAGCAAACTCCAAATCATGTGTCGCATATTTCCTCTCATGTTCCTTAAGCTTTCTAGACTCATAACCAATGACAAGCCCATTCTGAGTGAGGACTCCACCAAGTTCTTCTTTGCATGCATCCATACATACCACAAAATTCTCATTTGGGTCAGCAATCTTCAAAATAGGTGCACCGATAAGTAATTCTTTCAATAAATTAAAATTGTCTTCACACTTCGTTGTCCCTTCAAATTTAATTCTCTTCTTTTGTAAAGAAGTGATGGGATGAACAATCTTAGAGAATCCTACTATAAATCTCTTGTAGTATCCATCTAATCCCGTAAAAGATCTAACTTCTGAAATATTCCTTGGTGTTGGCCATCCCTTAATGGCTTCAGTCTTCTCTAGATCTACTACTATACTTTCCTCTAAAATAATGTTCCCCAAATAATGGATCTGCTCTTGGTAAAAAGAACACTCGCTTAGATTGGCATATAGCTAATGGTCCCTTAACACTTGCAGTACCAATCTTGAGTGATGCTCATGCTCTTCCTTTGACCTGGAATAAATAAGTATGCTATTCAAGAAAACAATGACAAACTTGTCGAGATAATTTCTGAGTATGCCATTCATCAAGCACATAAAGACAGTTGATGCATTGGTCAATTCAAATGGCACCACTACAAATTCACAATGCACATACCTAGTTCTAAAAGTTGTATTACTGAAGTCTTCTTCCTTAATTCTCACCTGGTGATATCTTGATCAATGTTGCACTTATCGTTATTGGGAATTTATCACCAAGGGGACAAAATTAAAATTTTCGACAATATCAGGGAAAATATCAGAAATTATCGGGAAACTTTAAAACTTACAAAAATAATCATTTTTTTCAATTTTTTAAACTTCTAAAGCAACATCAACATCAAACAAACACATTGTCGCATAAATATGAAAACAAAACTGCAATATAATATGTATAAGATGTCAAGTGGTCCATCAAACATCAATACTGAAATATGATATTTGTCCTAACTCCTGAGTCATAATTCCTAGTAGGATAATACAAAATCACATCTAAACAAATATAAATGTATCTCATGAGAATCTAGATACTACAATCCTACAAGGCTAATCATGCTGCACTAAGATATCAACAACTCCCTCTAGCCCTAGCCCTTTTATGGCCAAAGGTCAGCATTGGTGCTTTTCCTCTAGAAGCAGTAGGTGGGACTAAGGTGGAAGGTGCAACTCCTGGGAATAAGGTGGAAGATGGAGTGGGATGTATTCCACCTCCTCCCCTAGTTGGCAATCTCTCTGGACATCGTGGCACTAGATCCAGCAAACTCTCAATGTCCTCCTGCTCCAAATCTGTCTCTCGTGGAAGTGGAACATCCTCTGATAACTCCTCCAAATCATCAGCATCATGCTCCAACCACTCAGGTGCCTCCTCCATGACATGCCTCTCGGCCTCCACCCTCCACGGACTCGTGGTGTCACCAATGAAATGGCATCTGTGTTAGGTACTTTAATGATCCGCCTCACCCACAACCTGATATTGTAGCAGACATAGACCATGTCATTGAGGCGATGGACATCTAACCTATATGATGGGCCAATTTTTAGTTAGAGGATGATGTCCCATGGGCATAAATTAAATTAATGAAACTATAAAAAAAATAAAATTTTAATAACCTGTTGCGCTTCTTAGAGTGTATCTTTTCAAAGACACTCCAGTTGCGCTCACACCCTGAAGAGTTCCAAGTTTGACTCAACACCCGAATGGCAAGTTTTTACAACTCTGGGACTCTTCTGCCATAATTTGTCCACCAAACATCTACAACAAATAAATGGAAAGGAAAGACAACAAATTATATTTCCATTGAGTAACTATGTAACAAATGTCAAATAGATAGAAAGGAAAGACATTGAAATTTGAAAGTTTGAAACAAATTTTACTTGTAGTTTACTTGGCATCCTAGCAGTCCTATCTTGGATAGCCATATCATACCCAAATGTCCCAGCACTGAACTTATAGATCTCAATTTGTTTGGAAATCTTTGAGTGTTCAACAGGAGTCAACACCATCCTCTGAAGACATTGGAAAAATTCATCCATAACCTCTGCATCAAACCTAAATCCACATGCATAAGAGTATGCAGGGTTGATGTAGAGCCTTGTTGAATGAATCGAACAATGGAGAGTATTGTTCCATCACTCATCAATCACACTCCATATCTCTACTCATCTAGTGAATGCCTCTTTCCCCTTGTCCTCATAGTATCGATAAATAGCTTCCTTGGCCCTATCCATGGCCTCATACAAGTAGCCCATTGTGGGCTTCTCACCATCAACCAAGCGAAGAACCTTTACCAAAAGTTCACTGACAGCACACAACTATTCCACTCCCCTCCAAAACCTCTAATCGTGTCTCACAAATCGGGCTATGGCTTTCCCATCCACTTTAGTCCTATAGACACAAGACTTCCACTCATCTAACAAAAACATCCTCTGCAACTCCAACATAGATTTATGGAGAGACTAAAGAGAAATGAAGCTAGTCCCAAAACGCGTGATAGCAAGATGAACCAACCCTTTGTTCCCTGTGAATTGTCTCATGAGTGTAAGAACATAGTTATGATTATATATATATATATATATATATATATATTGTAACACTCCGAGCAGACTCTACAGTTTCCTTGATCCAAGGAATTTTTTCGATGTCCTCTAGCATCAAATCAATGCAATGGGCAGCACAAGGAGTCCAATATAGGCTCTGATACCTCTCCATGAGCAACTTGCCAACAACAACATAATTGGCAGCATTGTCTGTAATGACTTGGGCAAAATACTGCAGACCTATCTCCTGGATGAAATTATCCAACAACTCACATAATAATTGTGCATCTTTAACATGTGCAGATGCATCAATAGATTTGATAAATATTGTCCCTTTGGGACAATTAACCAAGAAGTTGAGAATGGACATGCCCTTCCCATCTATCCAACCGTCTGACATAACGATACATCCTGTAATCTCCCATGATTCCCTCAACTCAACCAATCTCCTTGTGCAATCGACCTTTTCCCCTTGAAGGAGAGGCCCCTCTCAATTCATTATAAGTAGGGCCCCTTTATCCTGGACCAACAATAGCAACAGCTTCAAACATGGAGTGGTAGAATGGGTTTTGGGCAATGTTGAATGGTATGTCACTCCATAGGAAACATTTTGCCACAATCTTGTCGACCTCATCCTTCTCCTTCGTTTTCACCATCGATCAAATAGAAGGTTGCCCTATAGGCACTAACCTCAGCACAAAGAAAGGTGAGGATGTTGAGGGGCTAGGCATTGTGGAATGTGAACCCGAAGATTGGCATTCCCCAGCTCCTGAGATGCTTATAGATCTATTTGCAAGCTCAAGCCTGAACTCTTCCCTTTGCTCTCTCCTCCTACCCGTTGCAAAAATGGATTGATTTGCAATGTGAACAATTTTCGAGGTAGACGCTGGGCAAATCCCCACTTCATTCCATGGGATTTTGGCAAGGTGGTATTTCAAGCGACTGATGCCGCCAAACATTTCCATGCCACATAACTTGCAATTCAACCTCATTTTGTTATGGTCATCATAAGGTAGACCATACTCCCACATTGGGTCAAATGGCTTTGGCATTTTGTAATGTGTGGATCACTGATTAAATTTTTAAACCTATGGGAAAAAAAATGAGGGAAATTTAGAATCTAAATCCACAGAAAAACTTCAAAAATGCTAGAATTAAACTACTATAGCTACATAAGTGTCAAATCCTCCATTAAAAAGGGGCAAAACTAAGTATATCTAATGGACATTGCAAACCCTATACTAAATCTAGAAAAACAAAGAAAATGAGGGCATAAATTTGTTTACATGCTTGGTTCAATGGATATGGTAGATTGGAGTAGATCCCCACTCCACAAATGCTTACTTGATGGCAACAAAATCTATGAATTTCCCTTTGTTTGCTTGATGGAAAATGGTTACAATACCATTAGAGCTCAAACCCCCTAGCTAGCATTTGCAAAATGACCAAATAAAACCCAAAAATTGGATTTTATAACCCAAAAACCGATCGGATTTTTAGCAGGGCGATAATTTCGATCGACCCATGATAATTTCAATATATCGTAAATATCGTGATTGATTGCCCCAATATTATCGTCGAGGGTCGGTTTGGCGATATTATCACGATAAATTCGATAACATCATGATACGTGCAACACCGATCCTGATCTCAAGTCTATCTTTGGAAATATCTTTGCTCCTCTTAGTTGATCAAAGATGTCATCAATTCTAGGTAGAGGGTGTTTGTTCTTCACAGTGGCTTTATTTAGTTGTCTAAAGTCAATACATAGCCTCAACATTCCATTTTTCTCTTTCACAAAGAGTATTGGTGCTCCCCAAGGTGATACACTTGGGCGTATGTACCCTTTCTTCAACAATTCTTTCAATTGCATTTGTAATTCTTTTAATTCTCGTGTACTCATTCTGTAAGGAGTCTTTGACACTGGGGCATCTCCTGGTACTAAATCATTAGAGAAATCTATATCCCTCTTTGGTGGCAATCCTGGCATTTCTTTAAATACATCCTCAAACTCTTACAATACTGAAAAATCTTCAAGACTTTTCCCTTTGGTCTTTTCTAGCTCCTCCACATGAGTTGCATATAATTGACATCCTTTCCTAAAGCATCTCTTCAGTTGTAAGGCTGAAATCTCCCTGATAGAAATGGGTCTTGGAATTCCTTGCACAATGCTCTGCTTTCCTTCTTCATCAAGACAAGTAAATGTCTTGTTATGGCAATCTAGGACAACATGATGTTTGTCCAACCAATCCATTCCAATTTGGATATCATAAGATCCTAATGGTATGATATTCAGATCAGCACTAGTATTCACTCCATTCAAATTTATTGGACAACCTCTGACAGTCTCATAGATCCTCCTTTTCATTCCAGTAGCTAGCTTAACCAACCATGACCTTTCAAGCTTACTTTTCTTCAATTGGAATCTGACCACTATCTTAGGATCAATGTAACTATGGCTTGCTCCTGAATCAATAAAAATAACAGGTTGATTTATGATCTTACCTTCCACCTCAATCATATGGGATTGGTGTTCTGCTTGTCGATCTTCCAAGGCTGCCCTTTGACGGTCGGCCATGCCCTGTCCCTCTAGTCCCCACTCTTAATTCCTTTCGTCCCGGATAGGATTGGAGGCCTTGAGATGGATATATTGGGACACATGGTTTACGGGAGCCGGGTTTTTTCGTAGGGGATTTCGCACTATGTAGTGCTAGTCCAACCCATGGTCTTGTGCACCTATGTCATTTCCCACATGGTCATGTGTCTAGAGTATGTATGCATCCTTCTTGGCTTTGGTGCACTACTCATTTATAGTTCTCAATGTGGTAGTCTCACAATTCGCCGCATCTCACATTTTTCGAGGCAGGTCATGAATCTCGATGCACGGGGTCCTAGGGCCAAAAATAGAACAGGGCCTCAAATTGACCGTTATGATGTGTACTTGACATGCCACGTCGAAATTTTGGCAAAAGACAAGATTTTAAGGTGAAATCAATAGTCGAAGGGTCACGCAAGCATGTTTATGGGGCAAATGTGGAATAAGAGGGCTATTCATTGACATGAAAGGGAAAATCCAACATCAAGGGTCAAGCCAATCTCATTTCGAACAAAACCCATGTGCCAGAATTTGTCAGTCCAAAAAAATTTCCATGGATTCGGCAAAATCAATATAATGGGGCAATAAAAAGGACATATAAAAGTTATGAGTGATTAAAAAGGCAAAGTTTGAATTATGGTAATATGGGGGCGCTTGGCATAAATTTTATAACAATGTGAGGGGGCCTTTTTTTGTTTAGCACACATGTATTTGAACATGGGCGCCCCTTCATAAATCAAAGTCGTCGGTTAAGCCAATAGCCCAAACTATAAAGGAAGTTGCCACCACTTAAGCCAACCATCATTAAATTAAGTTGTTGATGAGAGGTGAAGTCGTGGGACGCCCCATTAATAAAAACGATCCTTCGATTTATTATCTTGGCCTACATTAAGGTAAATCGACCCAAGTAATAAAGTAATTAAATCATGGGTCAATAGTTGTGCGTAAAAGGAGTTGTCGTTAGCACTTTAAACAAGTGATTCGGCCCCACATATTAATTAATGGAAATCGTCCCCCCACCCAGTTAAATTGGCTCTTATTAAATTAAATAGACTCAACACACATGCGTTGAAAGAGAGTCGTGGGGCAGTCAAACCAACCGTTGGCACACTTATTCAAGGCAAATCAGCCCTCGCCAAGTCAAATTTTGAGCTATGGCACATTATTTCAAGCAATACCATTCTATTCCTTAATTGTGGGCATTCAATGTGAGTTGTTAGGGTTCAATGAAGGATATGTTGAAGTCGAAAAGTCAATCTAGTTGTTGGTGCACTCTTCCCAAGCAAGTTGAGCCTCTTTTTTCTAGTTGTTGCATCTCTTGGTCAATTCAAACCCTTTGTGGGTATTTTTTAATGTTTAAAATTCATTGTGTAAAAGTGACATAGTCTCCAAGTTGTGGAAGACAAGTCAGAAAATTATTATTTTGAGGGAGTGGTCAAACTAGCCGTTACAAAGCGAAGTTATATAATGCTAGCCCCCTTGGCTCATTGGTTGTTGTCGAATTGTGAGATCATTTATGCCATCCAATAAGAACTTTTATTTTCCACATTTTATGGGTTGATTCTTCTATGCTCTTTCTTCTTGGCCAAAGGTAAAAGTACTTCAAAGAATAGGCAATGTGTTTTGTATCATTTGCAAGGCCATTGGATCAATCCATTAAGGGGCAACATAGTCACGTGGAAGGAGAGATCTTGACTTCCGTCTCATCTACTCCTTTGGTGGTGTCAAGTGGTTCAAATCCAAGTGTTGGACAAACACTTATCAGGGGTATCTTCAACAAGGAGAAGATCTCATTTCGCATCCATGTTGATCTAATAGTTGCAGACCATCCCACTAGCAGAGCTTTCCCGGCAAGATCTAAATGCAATACAACTATTCTAGACTAGATTGGGGGTGATAGTCCATCAACTCCAAACCCAACTTCTAGTCCAAATTTTGCGGCCGACTTCTAAAGGGTTGTGATCGCAATCCGACGCTCTAGAGGTAAGAGTAAGGCCGAGGTAAGCCTCACTACTTCAACCATTTTATTTAAAAAAAATCTCAAAATCTCTTTTATTTTTGTTTAAATAAAATATGTTAAAAAATATATATATATTGATCCTAGCTTGCTCTTAAAGTTTCATCTTAATAGCTAGTAGATCTTTGGGGATTTTAGCACTAAATCTATCTTCTAACCAAGGATATTTCACCCACTTGTTTTCTGCAATTAAATCACATATTTCACAAGGGTATTGACAGGTTTTTTGCATATCTGCAATATATTACAGCAAAGTTTACAACAGATCCAGCAATAACCTCACCCTAAGGGGCTGCCAAGTAAGTATCTATCCTAAGAAGCCCCTTGTGTTTTTTCCAGATTCATTTTATAATTGAAAATCTGAATTTTTGGGATAAAAATAAGCAATTTCCAGCCATTCCAAGATTATTATCTTGCTGGAATACTTTTTGGGGTTTTGACCCTAGGGGGATTTCAACCCCAATCTCTGCAAGTAGTTTCCAGATTGCTGGAAACTTCAATTTAATTGCAGATTTGAAGCTTTGGCCTATAAATTTCGTTACTAAGTTGCTACTCAAGCTTCCCCATCCACAGATCCATTGATCTCAAGTGTTTCCATGCTTGTGGGTGGCCCCAAATGGGAATTTTTCTTGTTGTTTTCTGTTTTTTTGTGTATTTTTCAGATCTGAAAGTACATAACAGCAAGGAGTTTAGTCGTGTACATCCATTTGCAAAGAGGTAAACTAAGGATATCATCTCTAAGTTGGGAATGGCATTTATCACTCTCTTTGCATGGTTTATTGACTCATTTTACTAAGTTTGAGTGATAATTTACTTGTTGGTCTGCATTATTTCTGTTGTTCATTTATCATTCCAAATCAGTGAATTTAATAATTAACTCCTACCTTCGCCTCAATATCACATCTAGGCACTGGTCTACTAATTTTGGGTGAAGTTGTGTGTAGAATAGGGAAGCCTCTCATAGCCATCTGTAGGAGTTACGCTTAAAGAGTGGGGAATTGTGCCGAGGTGACAATGGGCACTTGTCCTATGTGGTACTACCTTAGCGCCTTGAAAGGACCTTGACGAGACCGCTAATCTAGGAGGTAACAGAGACTAGCACCACGATGTTGAAGTAATCCCTCACCCAAATAAATCAACAATGAACATCAAGCTCTACAAGAAGGGCTTCCACACGAGAATGGCCTTCACCAGCAAAATCAAATATGGCTTGATGAAAACCACTTAATACTTCAGCCAAGGAACCTTAAGGAAAAACATAGCATGGTATCAAATGCTCACCAAACCAACAAGGAAAAATGAGGACAAGCCTAAACTCCTTCCTCCAAAGTAGTTGTACAACTCCTCAATGGATCAATTTTGAAGGCTTAGAAATTCCACCATTAATCTTCATGCACCAAACAAAATGAAGTAGGAAAAGCTTCAAGCATTAACAACAATCATCCACAAAGAAAGAACCCTTAACACCGTAAATGCTCCAAGAAAGATATATCGATTAGGCTTCAAGAGAGACAGCTCCAAATTATCCAGCCATGATTAAAAATGAGGTAGTGCATCTCATTATATAGGTGATGCATCTCTCCCTTTACAATAAGATAATAATTTCTCATGTGCTTCCTTAAATTTAGCCTAAAGAAAACCAAAATTACAACTAAGTAAACTAAAACAGCAATAAAGTAAATGTGGTCAAGCGACATGTACAATGCACAAGTCAAAGTAAACCCCAAAGGTGAGGTGTTTTCTCCCAAGAAGAATGAATGTTGCTCCAAGATGTCACGTTGGCCTCTAAAGGCACTGTTATCCCCCAATTTAGGGATAACTAAGGAGATTATGTCTCGAGGCCCACAGGTCCTAGACATGGAGAAACGAGAGCCAGATCGACTTGAGCATGGTCCTGGAGGGCCCATCTTTTCTTTTCTTCAGCACCTCCACGTTGTCAGCAATAGCACCATCCATCACCTCGGCCTGGTCCTATAGCAGAAGTGGATCTTGCTCCATGAGGTAATGAGTCTGGGTATCATGGTATGTGTCACTCTGATCCTCAAAACCTTTGAATATGTGCATTCAATTATTTTTGTTTCTATCGGGTGCTTGGATCTTATACCTATCCACTTGACCATATCTAGGGGGAATGACAGGATGCCCTAGTAAGTGTTAAGGTTTAAGCTATTATTAGGTTTCTTTTCAATTTACTAGATAACCATAGCATAGATAGGATCACTGAGAAATACACAACCACAAGAGACACATCATTTATCCTGGGAAACCCTCATGGGGGAGAAAACCCAGCAAAAACTTCCTTGATATAGATAGCCAATACAATGCCAAGAGATAACTCTTGGCAAATATAGAAATTCCTCTCCCAAGAATGCGCCTCTCTCTCTCTCTTCATTCTCCAACTGCAGCTCCAAACTTGCGCTCTGATGAACAAGTGAGTGTGCGTCCAAATGAGGTGCTAGCCTCTTTATTTATACAATCTGGCAGGCGCTGGAGTCAGGTGTCTTTTCACTAGCAGGGCCGATTTCTCAATCTGGGTGGTTATAACCACCTTTAATTAATCTGGGGGCCGACTTCTCATTCTGCCTATTACAATTAGGGTTTGACCAATCTGCAAAAGGGGATTTGGTCATTTACAATACCCGACATGATCAATCTGCAAAAGGGGATTGATCTAATGAATAATACATCAATAATAAATAGAGTACTCTTTGCAGTTACAGTATTTCAACACTCCCCCTTAACAAGAAGGGTATTCTACAACAGCATCAAGCGAGAAAGAGGACAGCATCATCACAGCACGAGGCTGGTCACATCATCACAGCATGAGGCTGGTACATCATCACAACACGATGTTGGCACATCATCACAACACGAGACTGGCACATCATCACAACAGCACAAAGCTGGCACATCATCACAACAATTAAGCTGGCACATCATCACAACAATTAAGTTGGCACATCATCACAGCAATTAAGCTGGCATATCATCAACATGAGGTTGGCATCACAGCACTAGGTTGGCAACATCAACACAACACTACTCCCCCTTTCGAGGGAGGTCCTTTCGGACTATACCAAGCTTATCTCGAAAGTGCTCAAACTTTACACGAGATAGAGGCTTGGTCAACACATCGGCAACCTGTTCATTCGTGCTAACATATTGGAGCTTTATGGCTCC
>ML776959.1:2062963-2074936 GCA_009831015.1 Picea engelmannii
CTTCGCTAGGAGTTGGCCTAGACGGAGGAGTTGAGGATTAGGTGACAGCACCTTAACTCTCACTTGCCCCCAAGGACACACCGAGTGGATTGAAGATTTCTTCCACGTCTCCCAAAGGTGTGTATAAGGCGGCAACAAGCACATTGGAAGATCTTGATCATGGATCGTGGTCTTCACTGCTTCCATTACGTTCTGTTCTTTCTTTCTACTACACCATTTTGTTGAGGATTGTAAGGAGTGGTGAGCTCCCTCTTGATCCCAACATCTTTGCAATAGTTTACAAACTCTTTTGAGGTGTATTCTCCTCCACTATTTGACCTAAGTATCTTGATCTTTCTTTCAGAATGATTCTCTATCAAGGCTTTGAATTCCTTGAATTTACTGAACACTTCATCTTTTCATTTCAAAAAGTAAACCAAGGTTTTACGAGAATAATCATCAATAAAAGATACATAGTATACATACCCACTGATGGAGGATGATGGCATTGGGCCACACACGTCTAAGTGAATGAGTTTTAAGACTCCTTCTGCTTTACTGTCTATCTTTGGAAAAGGGTTCTTGATGTTCTTCCCTTGTGCACATCCATTGCACACACCTTCATGGTCAACCTTGAGTTCTGGTAGAGACCTGTGACTGCCTTGCATACATACAGTAATGCCTTGTAGTTGATGTGTGCTAATCTTCTATGCCAAAGTTCACATGGATTCTCAATGGCATGAGTCATGCCTACTTCTGAGTGACCCTTTAGCTTATACAAGCCACCTTCTTCTTTTCCAATGATGATTGCTTCTTTCATGGTTTTTCCTTTAGCCCAGATAAGAACTTCTCCATCTATAAAGGCAATTCTGAAGCCTTTCTTTTCTAAAGTTGAAATGGAGAGTAGGTTCTTTGTCAAACCTGGTAAATAGAGTACGTCCTTCATCTTCATTGGAGTGCATGAATTAAGCTTGTAGTTTGATTCTCCCACTCCCTTGATAGGGTATTGATAATCATCTCCAAGTGTAACTTTTTGAGAAAACTTATTTTCTGAAAGGCAAGAGAGAATATCTCTTTGACCTATCATGTGCTTGGAAGCACCACTATCAATGAGCCAAGTGTCCTCTCCAGGTGATACTAATCCTGAGAGGGTCGAGATTAAGACATAGTCTTCAATTCGTTCTCTTATCATCTTTGCAGGTTGCTCTTCATCTTCAACTGCATGGGCATGGTGCCTCTTATTTTTCCTCTTGTATTCTTCTCGTCTAGCTGGACAATGTCTCGAAATATGTCCCATCTTGTCACAATGGTAGCATTGGTAAGATGAAAAGTCTCTTTCTTTTCTTTCTCCTTTCTTCTGGAATCTCTTAGGTTGAGATTCTTTATGTATGAATTTGTTTTGGGGGTGAGACTCTTTATGAGTTTCTTTCTGGAAGTAAGACTTATTTCTTCCTCCTTTAGTGTGAGTAGTTAAGGATTGATCTTCATCTCTTGATAGTAAAGCTTCTCGGTTAGCTACTCTTGATTCTTCTTGAATACATTCTTCCCAAAGACTGCCAATTTTTAGTTTCTCCTTTCTAGCACAAATAGTTTGGATGAATGTATCCCAAGGTCTTGTGAGACCATTAAGGGTCGTCATTATGAGTTCGTCTTCGTCTATATTATCTCCAATAGCTTCTAGATGTTCTTTGAATTGAGATATTCTGGAGAAATATTCCTGATTGCTTCTCCTTTCTGCATTCTTGTATTCTTGAGTTGAGTTCTTAGATTCATCTTACGCTTTATGTTCTTTCCTTCATATAATCTAGTTAGGGCATCAAGCATTTCTTTTGGAGTCTTCTTTGAAGACACTTGAGGAATCAAGTGATCTTTGATAGAATCTGCAATGATTCTTTTAGCCCTGATCGTGTCCTTTTGGTGCTTTGCTTTATCTGCAGCATCGTTGGGTTCTGGTACTTCTTCTTGGACAAATCTTGCTAGGTCATTCTCTTCAAGAATGAGTCCAATCCTATACTTCCAAGCATGGAAGTTTTCCACACCTTCTAGCTTGTCAACAAGCTTAGTGCTTGCAGACATCTTTTACGTGGAGCTAGGAAAATCACCAAAAAATGAAAATGCTCAAAATTGAATTCTGAACTTACCAAGAGGTGCGCTTGGCTGAGGCGAGTAGCCTGGTGTGGTTAGATTTCAGAAAATCCAACTTTTACCCCTTCAAACTTGATCAGCGGATTTTTGGACTGGTGCTTCTAGTTTTCTGGTAATTCTGGTACTCTGGTTTTCTGGTACTTCTGGTACTTTGTGAAAACTAGGGTTTCACTTTCCGGGAGATCTAGCCACTGAAAAGTTGCACTGAGGATGCCAAAGTGATCCTTGAGGAAGGGCGCACTTTTCTAGATGGTTTTGGGGTTGAAATTCTTCTTCAATAAAAAGCCCTAATTTGCATGTACGGCAACAGTGACGCTTTTCTCTTTCTCTTATGAAAGATGCTCTCTTCAGCTTAGCTCTGATACCATGTTAAGGTTTAAGCTATTATTAGGTTTCATTTCAATTTACTAAATAACCATAGCATAGATAGGATCACTGAGAAATACACAATCACAAGAGACACATCATTTATCCTAGGAAACCCTCATGGGGGAGAAAACCCAACAAAAACTTCCTTAATATAGATAGCCAATACAATGCCAAGAGATAACTCAAACAAATACAGAAAGTCTTCTCCCAAGAATGTGCCTCTCTCTCTCTTCCTTCTTCTCCAACTGCAGCTCTGAACTTGCGCTCTAATGAACAAGTGAGTGTGCGTCCAAATGAGACGCTAGCCTCTTTATTTATACAATCTAGTAGGCGCTAGAGTGAGGTGTCTTTTCACTGGTATGGCCGACTTCTCATTCTACCTATTACAATTAGTGTTTGACCAATCCGCAAAAGGGGATTTGGTCATTTACAATACCCGACAAGATCAATCCGCAAAAGGGGATTGATCTAATGAATAATACATCAATAATAAATAGAATACTCTTTGCAGTTACAATATTTCAACAGTAACCTTGTGCCCATAGGTTTTGAGTTGCCACTGGGGGGATTCATGAGAAGCCATCGTCCGCTTCCACCATACTTACCACTTTCCATCTTTCTCCCACTCATCCATCCCATTACACTGGTCCGGGCATTGGTTTGGCCAAATATTTAAGGGTTGCACCCTACCTTGTGGGAAGAAGGGGCTAAAGGCCCAAAGGGTAAAAGCAGCTGGCAAAAGATAGAAGCCAAAGAATGAAACCTCTAGATGCTTCGCCCAGGGATCCCCAAGAAAGCAGTAAGAGGCTTCTCAGCAAGAAACAGAGGGACCCATAAAAAATAATAAAAAAACAAGACCTAGGTAGAGGATAGGGGGTCTCATCATGAGCCAGCCTATTAGGTCCATGGGCATGTAGCGGTATGACACTACCAGCAGATGGTCACCACGGCAGGGTAGTGGCTCTTGGTGGCATAGCCAAGAGAAAGGGGGTTTCATCACGAGACAGCCTTCTCATTTCCGTGAAATGCTTGTGGGTAACATTGTCACCACGCCAGGGCAGTGTCCCCTGACTAGCTTCTTGAAGAAAAAGCGATAAGAATAAAGATAAAAGGCATGAATGGGCTTGGAAACATTTGCATCCATGACAGGTGCAACTCACCCTCTACAAAGGCACCCACAGGTAAGCCATGCATTTCCCTGCTATCACTGCACCCCTTGTCCAGACATCCCTTACCACCTCATCCACTCACATGGCTTGGATTTGATTTCTCCCAGAAACACTCCACATCCAGTGAGCATTAGCCCAATAGAACGCCCTATCACTTCCTCCAAACTTGGCTTGCAGATTAGTATAATGTCTTTGAGCACTTGACTGGGTAAAAGGGGTTTTATGCAGATGTTTAATAAAATTGATGATTAGATGTGATTGACATTGCTATGATCCCTGTGACTTATGAGCCCATGGAGGGGGTATCTGTTGATGTGCAGGATCATACCCGACGGACAGGTACCATTATGGAGAGGTACACATGGGGAGATGATTAGTTCGAACCTCCATGGGGCTGAAAGCCCATCAGATGGATGTTGAAACCCCAGCAGGGGGCAGAGACGGATCAGAGATTTTGCACTAGAGAAGAGGAGGACGTTCCACCAGAGGCAGCCCAGCAGACCTGTACCCAGGGGGGTTGTGCCCTTTCCACCAGGACGTTGGCCTTGGAAGGCCCATGACGTCACCCAGGACATTCATGACGTCATCCTGCACTTGTGGAGGTTTTTGGGAGGCAGTTGTGGCACGTGTGGCATGTTCCGGAGGCCCAAGGAGGCCTAACGTTTTGCTCCATGAGGCCAACGTTGCCCTAGAAGGGGCTAACGTCACCCTAAAAGGGCATGACGTCCTCATCTTTGCTTGATTTAGGGTTTGATTATGACATTTAATGTAAAAACAATATTATTATATATTTTTGGCCTTGTCAACCTTTTGTGACCTAAAATTAAATTAAGGTCATTGGTATGGTATAAGTAAGAGAGCTAAAACTCTCTTTTATTGATCATCTTTCATCTCACACTTGTGTGAGGTCTGAAATTTGAGCCCTCCTGTAGGATTTTGGCTGAAATTATAGTACGCACTTGTTGAAGGAGGCTTATTTTGGCTATTTTTGGCATTTTCTTGGTGGAAGGTTTACAACTAGGGTTTGGCTTGATGAATGGTTGGTAAATGTAAGTGAATTTCTGAAATCCTTCCCTTACTTGAATGGTTATGGTATTTTTACTTGCATTTTGTTAATGAAATTGCTGGAATAAACCCTAGGAAATCAGCACATGTTGGTGTCCTTATTTTAATTTCCTATTAGATTATGCCAATGAACAATTTTTGGTGTTGAAGACATTGCTAGGGCCTTGCCATTGCAACACCCTACCCTTGTACCTCACCTTAGCCATTTTTACTTTGTCATTGAGCTAAAGAAGGAGAAAAACGCACTAAGGCCTAGGGTTACTACACCTTAGTGAGTTGTTTTCTCCTAGGGTTTGATGGTTGAAGCATTGGCTTACGAACACTTCACCATCAAATTCTCTTGTCTTTAGCCCTAGTATTATCATTTTGTTCCTTCAACTCTTGTTGCTACTTGTTGACTCCATTTGCCCTATGAATGCACTAGTCTAAGACCTTTATGCTTGAGTGCCTTGATCACAAAACTTCAAACATCCAATACCTTTGAAAAATTACTAATACCTTCTAACCCTAACCTACTAACCCTATTGCTGCCATTATCCATTTGATTTATAATTATACTTTGCAGCATTTTATGCTTCTTTAAAGCAATTGAAAGATTGGCTAAAGCGTAGTAGTCTTTGCTTCTAATGAATGTTGATATTGTGACATTGATGATAAATCGTTCTTGCTCATTGTGAAGCTTCTTTAAAAGGATTTATTGTGAAGTAACATATTGTGATTATTGCTATTATACATCATTGATTGCTTAATCAGTAATATTAGTCAATTGCTTATTTGAGAAAGTCCAATCATATGACGTACTAACCAGCAAGTGACCTTGCAAATAAAGTTTCTTGTTGCTTTGTTCTGGGCAGGTGCATTTCTGGTTATTATTATCTTTATTGGTTGTTTAGCTGGACTCTCTGATCGGTGGTGACTTGCGAGAGGGAAACCTATACCTTAGCCTTTACCCTTTGCCTTCTCAAAACCCCAGGTCATCAAGGACGTCTCCCCTGGGCCTACCACCCTAAATAGAAAGAGTTATCCTATTAAGGTGACAGTGATAGGATAGTCTCCAGTTACGTCAGTTTGCCTTCCATTTACCTTTCCTTTACATCCAAGTACAAACTGTGCGATAACAGGCACCAAACTAGGTCAACGTTCCCCTCAAGAAGTGGTCTAACCCTCACATGTCCAACGTCTAGCCCCAAAGTGCAAATCAGCTTTGCAGAAGGGTGAGGAAATACCCAAATTAAAGGGCGGAGCCAATAAAATGGCTCCAAAATTTGTGCTAATAATGTTGCAACACCTTCAAATGATGTATCAAATGACTACCCATGGTCATACCTTGGGTCAATAGGTCTCCATTATATGGAAATGACACTTAAAGTCAAAAATCAATCGTTAAAAACCCAAATGATCATATTGGCGTCAAGCAAGTGGGGTCAGCCCTATGTCCAACTCATTAGTCATTTGAGTGGTGCCTTTATATTATGTCCACATTATTATAAATGATTGCCACATCATTCCTTCAATCATTAAGACAGTTTAACTCTTTCGAAATCATGTAAGTCACCCCTATAATCACCCCAAACACCTCACAGTTGTCACAAGTGTAAGTCGACCCTTCAATCAAATGAAAATCAACTCTCAAGGTGAATAATTGGAGAGCGTTCCAGCCCTTTCCACATGGCATGTGTAGAAGGGATCTGTTGTCACCTTTATACACGTGAGTAACGTGGAAGAAATCTCCAATCCACTTGGTGTGTCCTTGGGGGCAAGTTAGAGTTAAGGTGTTGTCACCTAATCCTCAACTCCTCCATCTAGGCCAACTCCTAACGAAGCCAAGGGGGTAGTCCCTAAAGAAAATAATCTAAGGCTTGAACTAATCTAAATACAAGAAATAAATCTACGAGTTTATTGCAAAAGACAATATGTAAAGTAAATCTACTCTAAGAGTATATATCAATCAACCACCATAATATACATAAAGAAGTACTTGCATGAAAAGGATACTTAAGATAACAAGATGCAAGTAAATAAGGAAATACTTCAAGATTAAATAAAATGCTTGAGCAAAACAACTTGAAGCAAATGGCTTTGTATAGTGTGTAATGAAACCAACGCCTTAAAAGTATCATGGGCAGTTGTTGATTGTGTGTTTTATTAGATTGTCTTTTGAAGGTAAATTAATGAGATAAATTTTATTTGCAAAAAATAAAGTGTTTGAGAAATAAGATGTGGCCTCTTTAGAAGCTATCTCTTTGTTTGGAAATGTGTTGAGAACCTACCAAAGCCCCGAAGGCTCCACCAATAAGTTCACTAGGGGTGTCGGATGTCCAAAACGGGTGGGAAACTAAGTCCCGAGAGGGCCCGCCTTACTTCACAAACTTCTCATAGACGTTTTCCCACGCATTAAGATAGGGACTATTGAGATTTTCCTATTTAGAACTACTCCACACTGACCATCCCAGCGTGTATGGAACTTAATCCCAGAAGATCGAGACAAGCTCGCAACTGGAAGGGTCAGGAACAACACTGGGAGCTAAGGGGAAATGTTTATTTTAAACAATAAAGTAAAATGTTGAAAAGGAAATGTTTTCTAATTACTAAGTCTTCACTGACCAGCCTCTTGCAAGGAGCTGAGGAGACGGATTATTTTCCAACTTGAAATTGCAGAAAGTAAAGTTGCATAAAAGGAAATCTAGTCTAGCAATTAAAGTATTACTTGCCAAATTGAAATCTACTCTATATGGTGATTGTAGTGCTTTGTGATGAATTAAAGGATTAACTTTAGCTTATCCTTAGGTGTGAAAATTGATTCTAAGCTAAAATTGCATAAATGACACAATCACAAAAAAACATCGTTCCCCCTAGGGGGGATGAAGAGTGGGAGTTTGTAGCCCCATTGATTTTGTTAATGAAATTACAAATCTCTTTTTTGGAATGACTTGTGACCATTCAATAGGGGGGTTACAAGTGTTTACAAGGTTTTACAAGTTTTTATTGAAGAAAGGGAGGCTCTTGGGGGTCCCGGATGCTCC
This sequence comes from Picea engelmannii, assembly GCA_009831015.1. Classification (NCBI taxonomy): domain Eukaryota; kingdom Viridiplantae; phylum Streptophyta; class Pinopsida; order Pinales; family Pinaceae; genus Picea; species Picea engelmannii. Next base: position 2,070,714 of record ML776959.1, read on the forward strand.
AAATCCGACCAAAATGGATAGAGTTTCCTCTTATCTGTTCGCCAACCTGCACAAAACAGCAAGCAAACAATGACAAAAGATGGCCAAAAACACTTTGGAAGTGTCTTTGGTCATTAGGAATAAAACCCAAAATTTGACTAAGTAAAACTAGTGAAAAGATTGCAAAAGGAACTAAGAAGAGCAAGCCAAAAAGCTTGTCTCCTTAGGATCTTTGTTTGTTGTTTTAAAACAGCAAACTAAAAGCACTCTAATCGCCAAATATGAAATTGAAAGTACTTTGAAACGAAATTACTTTTAGCCTTTAAAAATTTAGAAGTTAAAAGATTGCTAAAAGTAAAGTTTCTTGAGATAGATCTAGATTAAAATGATGAAATGAAAAATGAAACCTAGATCTAAATTTCTTTCTTGATTGCTAACTTAGATAAATGAATATTTAAAATCAAATCTAGATCTAAGAAATAACAAGCAAGTTGGTTACCCAAATAGAATTAGAGAAACTATGAGAAAGGAAATAGAGAGTGCCGGATGGAAACCAATCTTGGGCTATGGAGTCTCCTTGATGTATTGAAGAGGGAAATCTTTCCGATTGGATGGATTTGAAGGAGTTGGAAGCTCAAGCTAGAATCTTCCACTCCTCCAAATTAGAGATCCTGCAAACTTAAGACAATCTTGCAAAGAAATTGTTAAATAGTGGATGCATCCACTTCCTACACATAAAATCTAGAAAACATGAGATTAAATCGATAATAATATGAAATCATAGATTGCAATGTGCTATAACAAGATTTAATAATACAAGCAAGTTTACTAAAATCTTATTAATTGAGGATTAATCAACAAATGAGAATTGCAAGAAAAACAAATTTACCATACTCAACACATCACCATCAGAGAAGATCATCCACACATTTGCACAACACCACAAGTGACCTCCAAAGTCTTCAAATCTTTATTCCACAATAGCTTCTAAGCATATTACAACAACGTAACTCTAGGTAGACCAATCTAATTACAAAGGGAGAACTAGCTCCATTATATAGCAAGAGGATGAGAGAGCTCAAAGGAGGAGCGTGCACCACTTGGAAGAATGTGATGTGACAAGTGTGAGGGCCAAGAGAGACACCACACCATTCTACCCACCAATGCACCACTTGTGAGGAAGAAGAATGAAGGGAGGGGCGACACATGGCCCAAGGGAAGTGAGATCCTCCTTGGGATGTGTGCCCTCCTTGGAAAATGCACCACACAAGGGAGAGAGGGTGCACCCTCTCATCGGGATCTCCTCCCAATGCCACCTCAATCACTCCAACACACTCCTAACTCAAACTCTAATTCAAAGATGTTTCCCTTTGACTGCCACATAGCCTTTTAGGCTTTATTTCACTAAAAACATGTCAAAACATGTTTTCGGCAACTTTGCTAAAATTTAGCATTTCTGATTTTTTATGTCTTTTTGGGCTTTTGTGAGTAAAATTATCTTTTTAGTGATTAAAATCACTAATTTCACTCACAAAAGTGGGTACATAGGTAAAGTGGGTGCTCTAGGTTCAAAAATGAACACCCCTAAGGCATATGATGTCTCCTAGTACCACTTTTTTAATACAACTTCAAATTACAAATAAAAAATTTCGTTTTACCAAAAACTTTTTATTAACTGAAAAAACTAAAAAATCCCAAGGGGGACTTAGCACATTTCCATAAAACTCTAGGAGGATGTTTAGCATGGTAATATACATTAGACACTAGACTTAGATGACCATGCTAAGGCCTAACCATGAGTATATACTCCAGCTTTGGAGGAATCGAGTGAAAAAACTCAAAAATTATAAATTGCTTGGACAGCAGGATATAATTAACAAGTAAAAAAACACTCTAGAGTACCCACTCATGTCTAAGTCTTAAGAGGCTAAACCTTTTACAAAATTCATCATGCAACACATCTTCTTACAATTCTCCGCAGGGTATGGAAATGTGGTAAAAAAAAGTTTTAAAAGGGCCATAATGGTTGACTGGACTTCTGAACTTTGAACTTTGAACAAGTGATTGTTCAATCTTTGGCGGCTCAATTGCAAGTCCATCCTAGTGCAACTTGGTGGATAACATTGGCTCCATATGGGAACGTGTGCTTGATCTTCAAAGAAGGAGAGCATGTGAGAATCCAAAATCAATATCCTACATCACAAACATCTCGCCAAAAACAACATCAACAACACATGTATATGAAAACCAAGTATAAATTGAAGTTACACAACTAAAATACATTTATATACAAGATATAATACAAAAGAAGAAAGTGAACATAAACTATCATACATTTATATACAAGCTAAAGTACAAAAGAAGAAAGTGAACATAAATTACAAGGAAAGAAAATGAAAGAATATGAAAGTAAAAATACAGAGGAAAGAGTTAGAGATACATTACAAAAGATGCCTCATGGCTCATGGGCATCAGATAACTACGGTGAAGACCTCTTCAAGGTGGAGCCCTTTAACTAGCAGATTTAGCTTTATGTCGTCCAACTGACTAAGATGAGTTGTCAGAAGACTTTTGCACTTTACCCTCCTTTCTAATATTCTGATGTAAGCCCTTTTTCTTAGTGCTCAACCACTTGATCAAAGTTTCTCTGAATCCTTTCTAGTGAAGTTGTCTTTGTTCCAAGCGAAAAGATTTAAAGTTATTCGATTTTAATTCTTCCTTAAAAGGCTTGGCATAATCTTCCATAGGGATGACATGTTGACTATCATAAACTTCCTCATCATCCTTACAATCTTCTACCAGATTTATTCCATTTTTTCTTCTTTTCTTTTTATGTTTTTTAGGCTTGCCTTGTTTGTTGAAGATATCATCTTTCCCAACATAAATTTCCCCAAATTCTAAGACATCTGGAATAGATGGCCCAAAAATCATGTTCAACTCTTCCTAACATCTAACTGATTCATCTGAAAGTTGACAAACTGATACTAACCCCACTGACAAATCTAACTCTGTTCCTGATTCCAAAGGTGACTCATCAAACCCTGTTTCACTTGGATCTTCTTCAAGGAAAAGACCATCAAAAGAATCCATGGTATCCCAAACATTACAAACATTTGGGAGTTCATCCTTAAATTTCTCTCTGACATGTGCTAGAAAATTAGACTGTATCTCATAATTTCCGATGTCACGCATATGATACACAAATTCGTTCATGGGTTCTTTAGGATCCTCAACATAATATTTCCTTTCCTTATCCCTATGCAACTTGACACAGGAATTTCCAGAAGGAATAGTAGCATACGATAAATCCATCTGCAAAGAACCTCCCAAAGTAGCACCCCACTTTCTAGATAAGAGCATACCCCATGTATCAGGTACATCAATGACAAGTATGTCCATGGGGAAAGTGATATTAGGATAAGATGCCAATTTGACTGGTAGATTTAAGATTATCCCATGTGTTTCAATTTCCCTAGAATCCATGCACATACATTGTGATAAGGCCTTGTGATGCTTAAATTCAAAAGATTCATAACATTCTTGGTGATGATATTTGAAGAAGCCCCTGAATCATACATACAATTGTGTAAATGAAGGCCATTGATCATTAAAGACACAAAGAAAGGTGGGTGATCTTCCTTTGTCCAATTTTTACTATTTAAAATAACAGGGGCATCCTCATGATGCTCTTGAGACTTGTATTTCCCAAGATTTCTCTCATTAGGACCTTCAATTGCTTTTAATAACTTATCCTTTTGTGAAGGTATCTTAATGAGATCTGATACTGGAACCAAGACCTTAGCGTTTGATATCCAATTTCCCAAGCCAAGAGTTAGATCTTTAGTTGGAGTAACTACTTTGGGAATGTTTTGTTGTGAAGTATTATCATTCCCTTTTCTCTGATAGGTTAGCCCTTTATGTCTTGCCATCTCTAAAACTTGTTCTGAAGAAGGCTTATCACCATACAATCTAGTCACATTATCCATCTTTAAGTCCTCTTTCTTTTTACTTAATTCCTTATTTTGATTCCATTGATCTTTTGTGACTGTTATCCATTGAAGTTGCACTGAGATGGACTTCCAGCGAGCCGCCAAAGTTTGCACATCACTTGTTCAAAATTCAGAGTTCAGAAGTTCAGCCGGTCAAAAAGACCACCCTGTTACTCTACATTTCCATAAAAAATTGTAATAAGAGGTGTTTGCATGATGAACTTGTAAAAGGTCTTAGCCACCTTAAGTCCTAAG